>BQNB010019233.1:0-67114 GCA_026074375.1 Tanacetum coccineum
GTCATCAGGTGAGTCGTAATTCTAGCTAGGAAAAAACTGGATGGTGAAAATTGCAACCATTTTTGGCAGCCAGTATGATATACCGATGAGTGATAGTTTTAGTGTGGTGAGAATCGTTTTGCACAAAATGCAACTAGGTTTTGTAGCCAACATAATATCCGAGCCAAAACATAAGCAATTTTAGAACTTGGAATACAAATGAACTATCATTGTTTAAGTCCAAAAAATGTGTTACTTTTTTGGTTTGCTAAAATGTTGGTAAGTAAACAACCGCGTTTAAGGGAAAAAAGTTACGTTCTTTACCACCAAAGACGACGTCGTTTGAAGTTTAGGTAGGATCGTTTAAGACTGGATTTGTACCAAATGACGTAGTCCTTTGTAGATCTAATGTTGATGATACTTTCTTAGCTACGATGATTCGATCATCCGGTGAGTCTAATTCGAGCGTGGAAAAAATGGATGACGTAAAATGCAATCGGTATGATATTCCGGTGAGTCGTAGTTTTGGCGTGGCAAAAAATGGTCATGCAACCGTATTTTCCAACCAACATAATACTTGAGTCAAAATGCAAAAAAAGTTTGCAACTGATGACATCAAATAACGTCTATTTTATAGCATCATTTATCTCATGTTATTAACCCACTTTATAAAATTATTGCAAAGAATTATTACTTAATCATTTATATTTGAGAATTGCAGTAATTATGGAGTACTTGGTGAATATTAGCAAAAGGCACGCATTTTGGAACATAAACGAAGAGTTCGAGAAAGTCTACTGATCTGACAGCAAAGACGTCGTATTATTCTAGACCTATACGACGTATCCAAGACTTTGAAGAACTCAAGACCATTGCCTGACTTTGAAGAATACGCTATTGATACGCCGTATATGATACTTTGGTCAAAAATCAAGAAAACCACATTTTCAGTCAATACTCCGTATCCAAAAACCCCAATACTATGTATTGGTCAATACTCCGTATCCAAGAAATCGGATATGGCGTATTGGTCAATATGCCGTATCCAAAAATCGGATACGGCGTATCCAAATTCCTGCGCAAGAATTTTGGAATATTTTATTCTTGGAGCCCACGCCAAGTCATCCAATACGTCGTATTGAGCTTCTCAATATGCTTTATCGAACCGACTACGAGACCCTGTATATATATAGACGACCCTAAACTCAATTTTAGGTATGCAAGTGAATCCCTAACCACCAAGTTGACCAAGAGACGATCAGAAGAGCATAGAAGGTCAGAAAAGAACCTCAATATCATAGGAAAACTCTTGTAATCTTCGCACAACCGAATACGCTTTCGATCGAGGATTTTTTACTTTAATCGTTCATATATCAAATTGTGTGTATTTTTACAATGACTATTGGTTGATACCTTTAGGTATAAGCCATGTTTATGAAGATTTAATGTTTGGTTTGTTTATCTCAATTTCTTAATTTATCGTTGATTATTGATTATTTTTATCACATGATACTTGTTTATGTGCTTAAGTATACGACCTAGCATTCAACTGGGTCTAGTCATACATATTTAATGTGTTGCAACTTTGGTGTTGTTTGGGCGTAGGCTAAGAGTCTGGGATAGCTCTCCATATAGTGATGCATATAGGTGGAACAAATAGGATCACTAATAACGTCCTGCTTGCCTCAATTGAACTGGGTGTACAGTAGTTGGTAGTGACTTAGTACTAACTAATAACGTTCTGATCATTGGTATAGATTGGATTTTGGACTACCATCTATTACAAATCACCGTTAAGCAGTAAGTGGGTAAAGTCTCAATGAGCTAGGGTTAGTACGACATACACAGTGTTGTCCTCTAGATGAATTATAATCGATATATAAGGATGCTTTATGCAGATGCGTCTAATTGTGATAGAATTATCGTGTCTAGGTCTAAGGAAGAAGTACCGATTAAGTCTAGGAATGATATGCCACTTCGAGAATAAGTCAATCATTGCACTATTAAACAAACCAGCATTTTATAGGATTATTCATGGTTGATACGTTTTTCTTACATTAGTTCTCGACCGCTTCTCTATCGTTTGCTTGTCTTCTTATATGAGTTTATTTCTTTACTTGTCATCAAAACCTTAGGTTAGATACACAAACCCGTGCTAGTTTCTCAGACTGAAACCCTCCCCTAATCATCAATTTAGGTTTAACTTAGGTTTAACATAAATTAGATTAATTTAGTACTAACATAGATAACTAAAATACTGATAGAATTAGGAGTTAACGCTCTCGCTCTTAGTGATCGACACACTACTTACCAACGAAGCTACATCTTGACCGGGTACACTGCCCGTTAAAATGTTATTTTAGGTATAGTTGGCATAAAATAAATAGTAAAACTTGATACATAAATAATACCTGTGAGTTCCAATGAATAGATCTTCTTAGCTTGTTAAAGCTTAGTTAACTTGTATAAATCCAAACTAACTATGTGAGAAACTATGATTATGAATACTACAAGTTATGCGGAATCTAACTTGTAATACTAAGAAGAACAATGTAAACAAAACTTTAAGTATATATTGATTGCAAATATTCTGCCTAGGTTACAGAATAACTAACTATGAAAACTTGTATGACTTGTTTCTCTAACTATGCCGTAGTGTTCATTTTATACACTAAGGAAAACCCTAATGGGCTTACAAAACGCGTCAAGTGATCATGCATATATATTCCTAATATAACTCATGCATATCACTTTAACAGTACTAACTATATAACTAACAGTACTAATTATTATACTAACATTACTAACTATACTAGTAGTACTAACAATGTACTGGCAGTACTAACTAACTATAACTAGCGGTACTGAGTGTAGAAGCTCTGAATCCCAACAATCCTCCCCTAAAATTATGATTTAACATCAAATCTTAAGTTTCTTCTAGTTTACTCTGCCGAGGATGCTTCCAAAAACTTTACTGCCTTGGTCTGTTTGCTATAATGGAAAGACTTCTTTATAATTTCATCTGCCATTAATTGATTTATCCAAGCTTGTAACTTGGTTAACCACACCAACATTGAAGTCCTCTTGTTCAATGGATAACCTTATCAAATAGCATAAACATATCCAAACCTTTAAGTAAAAAAACCCCAACATGGTGAACTCCACATGTAGCATATAATCTCCATGTCAATGGATCATGCATATATCTCTCAAGTTCTAAGAGGTCATTAGTATCTGGTTCAAATAACCTCTTCAATTCAACCCATAATGTTTTTTCTTTTTCATCATTAGGTTCTGTTGAGCTGAATTTATCTTTAACCAATTTCCAAACCTTTACTAGATCATCTTTGTCAAAGTTCTTTAACATATCTTCAAAGAATTGATATATTTATGTATGATCTCCTACTCTGATGATCTTCCAATACACTCTTGAATCTTCAGTGTAGATTTCCCAATCTATAAGTGGATACTTGGTTTGTAAAGCCTCAACATTCATTCCTTCTTTTGGAACTATATTCGGATATTCTTTAAAGTCTTCCTTCTCAGCATCATCCTTCATCTTTTGTCTTTTAACACTTTGATCACTTTGCTTTTCACCTGCTCTTTTCCTGGAAAGTGTTTTCTTTTTACTTCCTCTAGCTTTCTTAGAACTTTCTTGTTGAAGATCAAATCCTAGCCTCTTCATAACTTCCTTTTCAATTTCAGAATCTTTAGGTACAAAAGCCTGATTTTGATCCCATACTCTTTCAAATATAGGCCTAATATCTTCATAGCTCATTCCCTTGAAGTGACTCATCTTGTATCCTCCCTGATTCTTCAAATATGTATACATGTTCTTTCTCACTTCAGCTTTTGAGAAAGGTCTATTCTGAACTGCATGATACCTTAACACATAAGGATCATTCCAATTAATAACTTTTTCCCTTTCATCTGTGTATTTTGCTTCTTAAGGTATTCTTTCTTCATCAGCAATCCATTGAGCTTTAACTTGTTTTGCATATACTACATCCTGAAGAATCTGTGTTTGCTCTTCCTCATAAAAACTTTTAGCAAATTCCTCATCAAGACTTATTTGTATCATCTCTTTCTTCTTGATTTTCTTTGGAGGCTCAGATTCTTACATAATAGCTTTACCTTTTGCTGAACTCCTTTTGATATTCAGCAATGTTTCAGCAAGAGTTCTATCATCATCATCATGTTCATTCTCCATCTTATGCTCAGCTGTATCATGTGACTACCCTAGCTCTTTGCTTTTGACCAAGTTTATAGACTCATATTTATCAATTTCTTCAATCATCCTCCTTTGTTTAGGAGAATCCTTAGCATCTAAACGTGGTCCTTTATCCTTTAAGGGGTCAATAAATGCTTTTCTTCTCTTGTGCTTGAGATGTTTCTATCCTTTTAGTGAGAGTGATAAGGGCTTTGTTGTAGACAGCTTTGGTTCTTGTAAGTTCATCCTCCAATGAAGTAACTTTATCTGACAATTTTATACAAAGATTTATCAATTCTAAAAGTTGCATACTACCCTCCCCACTTCGAGATGTGTTACCTTCTTTGAGAGGTGGTTCATTGGGCAAGTTAGATACCTTTTCAGGCCTAGCCTGAACAGGAATATCCCCTATGGTAAAGTGGCACCCGGGACCACCTTCTGAGCTAGTTCTTAGAGAACTTAGCCCAGATGATGTTGCCTTGGTTTGGGTCTTAGCAATGTTACCACTGCCCTGCTCTGCTTCTAAGCTAGAAGTAGTAGTGGTAGCCCTTACCAATCCATCATGCATCTCCTTGATAATGGCCTCATCTGCAACACTTGATGGAACATCAGACTGAGGTATCCTAATGCCCATTCTTTTTGTTCTTGTCCTGGTTTTCCTATAGGTGTTGGAGATATTTTGAAGTTGTGTAGATGTTTCAATGAGAGTGGATGTGTGTTGGGTTCCACCTGGGCTTGATGGACCTTTACCCTGACCATAATGGTCATGAACCAGCATAGAATCAAATAGAGGTATATGTACCCCTGAAAAACCTCTTTTCATGTTGCTAAAAAGTTTTTGTTTTAAAGAAGGAGCAACATATGTTTTCTTGTGTTGTTTAAGAAGCCTTTTCTTTTTATTCAAAAGTATTTGTATAAATCGTGGATACATAATTTTTTTGTTTTACTATCCACATTTTTCACCATACTGTCAAAAATTAATTTTGAAAATTTAAAAGTCCTGTTTGTAGCTAAACAAATGATTGCAGTTGCAATATTACTAGAAAATTGTTCCCATGAAGTTTTCTTAGGAATTATACAATGTAAAATGGTATGGATCAAAAATCTCCATTGGGGTGAAAATTTACCTTTTAGAAAAGTAAGTTTGTCATCATTGGAAACATACCCCATTAGATTGAGTTATTCAAAAATTTCAGTATTGGACAAAGAACTAATACCATCTGCATCTGCTAATTAGAGATGTCTCCTAACAGATGCTTCAGCAATAGTAATTATTTGCCCATCAGCTGTGATAGTTAGTTGTTCTCCATTATTGTCTGTTTCAACAATAGCAGTCTGCCAAAACTGTTCAATTAGAGAAGTATAGATAGTAGGATTAGCAGTCAAAGCATACCTGATATGGCTACCAGGAAGAAAATATACCATCTGATGAAATTCCCCACTCCCAGTTGGCTTTTGAAGAAAAGCCACCATGTTATGCTTATCACGGAATTCCAAGGTTACCATTAAAGATGGGTGAGAAGGGTAAAGCTTAAATAAAGTTCTGGGTTTAGGACGATTATGATATGGTGAGGTGATGATAAGAGAAAGTTAGAAAACTATATATGATACTTAAGGATTTTGATGTGATCGACTGAATAAATAGTGATTTATCTTGAAGAAAAGCTTAAAAATTAGAGAAGTATCACGAATTATCCAATTCAGGTAACCTATAAGCGAAGTATGCGGCAAAAATATCTCAACGGTTATATTTAATTAATGATAACTAATTCCACCGCCAAATAGTACTAACGGTAACCTAGCAGTATTAAGTTAACACTAGCAGTATTAACTTTGGTCTAGTAATACTAATATTTTGGCCCATCATTTGCCTAGCAGTATTAATCTTTTCTTCAATATTCATGCAACAACATGCCTCTATTCATCACAAACATACTAGAAATAACTAGATAGACATGTGAGAATTCATGCGGATCCATATTTATGCATAACCCATGAATAGAAATCAAAAACTGTTAACCAAATCAAAATTCAACTTTTGACCCATTTCTTCCCAAATTTAACCTCAAGTCATCTCAAAAACTTTAGTTGGAAGTATAGTTTTTGGCAAACTATCAGCCATTAACGCATTTGAGAATTCTTTACCAGTTGTCGTTTGCCCTGGAATAGCCAATTCTTTCTTGTCTGTTAGACATGGTGAATTAATAACCATTTGTTGTGTGGTGTATAACCAACACTGAAAAGACATCCATGATATGAGCAATATCCTCCCCTCAAACTTTTATCAGCAACACCAATACATATATACACAGCAGTACTAACTGAGCCTTAGTAGTACTAACATTTGTACCAGCAGTACAAAGTTTTACCCAACAGTATCAACTAAGCCCAGTAGTATTAAGAGACTTGACATCATATATATCCTTCTATGCCAACTCATCCAACATATGTACACAAAGAGCCCCCCCCCTAATCCATGCACTAAGGATTAATCATACCAATTCTTACAATCAAAAACTGAAACCTAGTCACATCAAAGGCTTTAGTAAGAAGATCTGCAACATTGTTGTCAGTGTGTATCTTGACCATCTTAATCAGTCTCTTCTTATAAGAGTCTCTAATGAAATGATGCCGAATCTCTATATGCTTTGTTTTAGAATGATAGACAGGATTCTTGACAACACAAATAACATTTTCATTGTCAACATAAATCTTTATCTGCATAAAATTAAATCCATAATCCAACATCTAATTTTGGATCCAAAGCACTTGACCATAGTAGTGAGAAGCAGCAATGTATTCAGCTTTAGTAGTTGAGTTAGCCACTACAGTCTGCTTTTTACACTGCCAAGAGATTAACCTTGAACCAAGAAATTGAAAACCTCTTGTTGTGGATTTCCTGTCCAAGCTGGAACCTACACAGTCACTGTCTGAAAAATCTTCCAATATAAGAGGAGAGTCCTTAGGATACCAAAGGCCCAATTTGGGTTGACCTTTTAGGTATCTAAAGATTCTTTTTACTGCAAACATATGGGAAACTTTTGGTTAAACTTGAAATATTAAACAAGCACAAACAGAGAACATAATATCTGGTCTTGAGGATCTAAGATACATCAATGACCCAATCATTGACCTGTATAAATGGACATCAACATTCTCACCTTCTTTATCTTTTGCTAAAGCCTTGTTGGTTTCCATAGGAGTACTGATTGTCCTTATACTAGAAAATCTAAATTTCTTCAAGATTTCACCAACATACTTGTCCTGACTAATGAAGATCCCATTATCTTTCCGCTTGACTTGTAAACCCAAGAAGAAAGTGAGTTCCCCCATGGAACTCATTTGGAACCTTTTGTGCATAATTTGCTCAAAATCTGTACACAAAGACTTTCTAGTAAAACCAAAGATGATGTCATCTATATAGACTTGAACCAGTAGAATATCACCCTTGAGTCTTTTTATAAACAAAGTCTTGTCAATTTGTCCCCTGTGAAATCCGTTATCCAGCAGATAAGTAGAGAGTGTCTCATACCAAACTCTAGGAGCTTGATGTAGACCAAATAAGGCTTTCTCCACTTTATAGACTTTTTCTATAAATTTTGGATCCACAAAACCTGGAGGTTGGCAAACATATACCTCCTCTTCAATAGTGCCATAGAGAAAAGCACTTGTAACATCCATCTGGTACACAAGAAAATTCATAAATGATGCAAAGGCTAAAAATATCATGATTGCTTCAACCCTAGCAACAGGAGCAAAAACCTCATCATAATCAATGCCTTCTTCTTGTTTATACCCTTGTCCTACTATTCTGACTTTGGTCCTTACAATTATTCCCCTTTCATCCTTCTTATTTCTATACACCCACTTTGTACCAATAGCCTTTTTGCCACTAGGTAAGTCAACTAGTATCCAAACCTTCTGAATCTTGAACTGAAGCAGCTCCTCTTGCATTGCTTCAACCCAACTTTCATCATCAAGGGCTTGAGATATCTTTGTGGGTTCATGTTAAGAAAGGAAACAAGCAAATAAGCAGTTCTGGAAATCTTTGTGATTTGTCCTTCTCTGCTTTTGGATGTAGCTAATCATAGCATGCTCTCCAGAATTCTTCTTTGTCATGCCCCTTGTTTGTACTGCTGACTTTGGATCCCCAATAATCTGAGCTTTAGGATGAGTAGAGTGTACTCTAGTTGTGGGAATAGGACTGACAACAGTGGAAGGTTCCATGTTGTTGAAATCAGCCTCTGCACCCACACTTTGATCAGCATAAGGAGTATTGAGAGTTTCCAAGTCATGATCATCATAGGCATTGCCAAAAATGCCAGTACTTCGAATTTTAGCAGTATCCTCCAATTCAGGCATTAGAGGATCATGAGGAAGATTAGCAACATCAATAGGAAAAGATCCACCAAAAGGAACAAATGATGGTCCACTTGATGGTCCAACAGGACTAAAAGTCCTGGATGCACTAGCAGTATTAACTGGTGTGCTAACAGTATTAAAACTATTAGTATTGCTAGCTCTATTAATCCTTTCCTAAAGAAGCTGGCTATCACACTGAGCTTCAAATTCTTTTCTAACAGCATCTGATTGCTCTGTAGCTTCCTTCTCTTGATCCATCATCTTATCAAGAACATTCTTCAAGGCTTGATCATACTCATTTGCTGGTTCTTATACAGTCTTTTTACAAGCATCATCATCAACTGTATCATATTTAGCCTTTTCATCTGAGCTCTTGTAGTTTGAAGAGATAGATGACCATAATGGGAACACAATATATTGTTGAGTAGACACATTCTCTCCTTCAGTTTGTTCAGCATCAACATTTTTCTTCAAACCTGTATTGCCATTAGTTTCTTGTGGACCTGCATTTTTGTTAGTTTGATTCCCTGCAGTAACTGGTTGATAATTTATAGAATTTGTTAAGGAATCAATACCACTTGTAAGTCCCAATGAATAGATCTTCTTATTTTGTTAAAGCTTAGTTAACTTGGATAAATCCAAACTAACTATGTGAGAAACTATGATTATGAATACTACAAGTTATGCGGAATCTAACTTGTAATACTAAGAAGAACAATGTAAACAAAACTTTGAATATATATTGATTGCAAATATT
The DNA here is from genome assembly GCA_026074375.1 of Tanacetum coccineum. Taxonomy (NCBI): domain Eukaryota; kingdom Viridiplantae; phylum Streptophyta; class Magnoliopsida; order Asterales; family Asteraceae; genus Tanacetum; species Tanacetum coccineum. The sequence continues at coordinate 9,309 of BQNB010019233.1, forward strand.
CTGCCTAGGTTACAGAATAACTAACTATGAAAACTTGTATGACTTGTTTCTCTAGCTATGTCGCAGGGTTCCTTTTATACACTAAGGAAAACCCTAACAGGCTTACAAAACACGTCAAGTAATCATGCATATCTATTCCTAATATAACTCATGCATATCAATTTAGCAGTGTTAACTATATAACTAACAGTACTAACTATTATACTAACAATACTAACTATACTGGCAGTACTAATAATGTACTGGCAGTACAAACTAACTATAACTAGCAGTACCAAGTGTAGAACCTCTGAATCCCAACAATACCTACACAACAACACATCAAGTTTTTGTTGCCAGGGAGTGAAGTAGTTTAATCCTTTTTTTATTAGTGTTTTAGTTTAGTTTAGATTTAGTTTAGATTAATTTGCATATTTGTGTGCTTGTTTTGTGTGTTTGATTTCTGCATTGTATATTTTGCATATTGTGTGTTTGTGTGCATTATTATAGTTCGTTGTAACCTTCTGAGTCGAATACTCAATACGGCGTATTCAACTTCTTGGATACGGCGTCTAAATTTTTTCAAACAAATACAGCGTATTCGACTCAATCATCAATACGATGTATTTAGTTTACTAAATACGGCGTATTAAGCTATTTGACAGTTTTCTTTCCTAGAAAATTTATTACAGGTTAAAATGGACGACCCCAACATAACTATGGAGGAGTATATCAGGCTTGAGGAAGAAAAAGATTATAGGCGTGGTAAGATGTATAACTGGGAAATTACTACGAATGGTAATATCTGAGATAATGAAGACGTTCACAACCTCGGATCTGTTGAAACTGAATTCCCAGCTATAGTCTTTAACGACACGTTAACATCTGAAGCAACACTCTCATGTGAGCCTACAGTAAGTTCTCTTAAAAACGATGAAATCGACTTTAGAATATCGTTTGACGAACCCGACGATGAAGATTGCAAGATAATTTTTGACAAAAATTCATTTTCTTACAAAATAATTTCTGTCAACGATTTAAAAATGGATTCGGAAAATGATAATGATAAAGTTAATATGCCTTTGCTTCCATCACCCGAGCCTATGGTCAGTTGTTTAAATGATTTAGATTTCTTTAAAGATTTTAAGAATGAATTTCCAGCCATTGTTTACAATGATGCTCTAACGTCTAAATCAGATTTCTTAACTGAACCTACTTTATACCCTTAACATATCGATGAATTTAATTTAAAAGATGAAACATCATTGTCTGAATATGATGAAGAGGAACAAAATGTTATATGCTTTAATGATTTATTTCCTTTTAACGTAATTTATCCCGATGATTCAAAATCAGATAAGGACAATGATGATGATAAAATCGATATTAAACAGCCTTCGAGGGTAATGTAATAAATAATGATGATGGTGCCTATGCACAAAGGTCAAATAAGCTTTTGGAAACAAGTCATGATACATCAAATAAATTTTTCAAAACTAAAACGTTTATCAAGGAATTAAATTTTAATATCATGACTTGGAATCATCTTAACCAAGGGATGTCATTTATTTTCATAATTAAGAATTTGTATGTGCCATTTGGCATCCCGTTTAACCATAAATTATTTTATAAGGATGGGATTAAATTGGGTCAAGTCTAACTTAAAGACTTTTCTGTAAACAAAAGTGCTTGCCGGGAGACAACCCATAATGTATTTTCAATTTTTATCGAGTCTGTCTTCCCAGATTTTCTATACGGCGTATCCAAACCCCATGGATACGGCGTATTGACCTTCTGGACGTTATCCAGTCTTTATTTCAGCACAGTCGATACGGTGTATTCGTTAAATGAATACAGCGTATTCAACACAGGTATCAATATGGCGTATCATGGGGAATGGATACGGCGTATCGACTTCATGTACAGTTTTAGGTATTTACTTCGAGTCTAACCAAACGAATACACGGAGATAGAATTGCATTTTTTTCTGAGAATTTATGCAGGACCTCGTGAAGGGAAATCAACGAATATTGGTGGAGAATTTGCAAATATAGAAATCTTGAAGTGTTGGAGTCTTGAAACCTCAAGACGGTTGTTCAACACACGATCTTGCTCATAAATGCAACTTAGAGAATCTACCGACCAAATATAAAGGGAGTTTCTCAATCTAATTCTTTGCAAAATCCGTATTTAATGTTTTACATATACAACGAGGACGTTGTATAATTCAAGTGGGGGATGGAATTAGAATGTTTACTTGTCCTATTTTTCATACTAAAATGCTTAAATTATGCTCAAATTTAATTTTTTTTTCAAGCATACTTGTTAGATATTGTGAGGATTTAACCTATCTGTTTCCAAATGTTTACCCAAATTCATAAAATATGAGTGTGTCGGTGATGTTGTAGACTTTAGAACTTGGCTTGGTATATCTATTCGAGACCGCAATGATAAGTACTATGGATTTAGATGGAGTAACTTGTTTAAATTGGTAAATTTTAGGATTACACCCAAATCTCCTTTACATGTTGCTTATTAACTAACTACACTGGTTAGTTAACCCCGTATAAACCCTTTGTTTACTCTCATTTTAAGAGTAAAAGACCCCTAGAACAACCCGTAGAGCCAATCCTTTAGGAATTACACCAATTATTTGTTTCGCTACACCCTTACACCTTAACCTACCCTGTTAGATTAACTTTAATTTACAGTTGCTAGTTGCTTAAAGTGTAAAGTTTAAATTTCCCGAATCTTATGTCATTTTCTATCTTTGGTGCGGTTGGAAATTTGTACATTGCAAATGGGAATGTATATTATAGTCAAAACTCATGTGATTTTACTACCGTCACAATTAATGGTGAATCCAAAGAACGAAGGAACTATCGAAGGAATTATCAAGAATTATTATGATAGTGAAGATGGTGAAACTACACCGAGATTTGAAGTATTGTTTAAAAAAAATCGAAAAAAACAGAAAAATTGCAACAAAAAAAGATAAGGAAAGTTTGAAGATAATCGTTTCGCAACTACCGAAGGAATTACACGAATGATCGATTATTCGTTGATACGCAACATAAATTAACGATGTAGAGTATTGTACAAAGTGAAAGATATCGCCACTTACCTTGTAGAGTATGTAAAGTATAGGATGATTGGGAAGTTGACTGTTACGGGAACGCCAACTTAGGTTGTTGTTTTTGATCTATGATCAAGACGTTGTAAATAGTTGTGTCTTTATCATGGTAACGGTCGAGAAAAAGTGTCTAGCAACTTGTATCTTAGTCTTAATCTATTTGTTTCTTGATTTTTATTTTAACAACAATTTATTTCCCTTTCCTAATCATTAACCATGGGTTTTACGCGAATGAGGATGTGATCGAGCGTGCATGTCTATTCCGTCGTTACGGCCATGTATGCATATCTCAGCTGCCTTGTTGGTTTATTACTATTGGTGAAAGTTAGAAGATCCATACCCTATATTACTCTACTTTTCCTACTCTTTAGCTTATTCGAGGTGGGAGTGAGCAGTCACATGTGTCTATCCCGTCATTACGGGTGTGTATGTGTGGTCTTTGTCGCCCTCCTGGAATATTGGTATCAATAAAGATTAGTTAGAGTAATCAACCTTAAGCCTTCTCATATAAACCAATATTTACCTTTATAAATTTGTTACTCCTTAGCTTTAGTGGTGGAGATGTGTATCCTTGCCAAGCTTATGATAGAATAATCGTCATGACCGAGCAATTGAGCGAATTAGTTACATGTTACCACATAGATTAGTTGAGTGATTTGAGTGTTTTCATCTTCCTATTTCGTGAGGTGTTTGGTTGTGTACTTGTAATAGATCGAATAAATACTTTAATGGAAAATATCCTTACGGATATATTTTTATAAACTTCTAAAGGCTACTTAAGTACAAGTAGGATTCAAGTGGGGGATATTTGATGACATCAAATAACGTCTATTTTATAGCATCATTTATCCCATGTAATTGACCCATTTTATATAATTATTGCATGAATTGGTACTTAATTATTTATATTTGTTATTTGCAGTAATTATCGAGTATTTGGCAAAATATGGAGAAAAAGACGTGTTTTGAAGCATAAACGAAGAGTTTGAGAAAGTTGTTGATTCTTAAAACAATACGCTGTATCATTCTAGAAGCATACGCCGTATCTAAGACTTTAAAGAACTCAAGACCATTGACTGACTTTGAAGAATACGTTGTATATGATACTTTGGTCAAAAATCAAGAAAAACACATTTTCAGCCAATAATCCGTATCTAAAAACCCCAATACTCCGTATTGGTCAATACTCCGTATCCAATAAATCGGATATGGCGTATTGGTCAATACGCCGTATCCAAAAATCGGATACGGCGTATCCAAATTCCTACGTAAGAATTTTATAATATTTTATTTTTGGAGCCCACGCCAAGTCATCCAATACGCCGTATTGAGCTTCTCAATATGCCGTATCGAACCGACTACCAGACCATATGTATATAGACGACCCAAAACTCAATTTTAGGTATGCAAGTGAATCCCTAAGCCACTAAGTCAACCAAGAGACGATCAGAAGAGCATAGAAGGTCAGAAAATAGCCTCAAGATCATATGAAATATCTTGTAATCTTCGCACAACCGAATACGCGTTCGATTGAGGTTTCTTTACTTTAATCATTCATATATCAAACCGTGTGTATTTTTATAATGACTATCAGCTGATACCTTTAGGTATCAACCATGTTTTTGAAGATTTAATGTTTGGTTTGTTTATCTCGATTGCTTAATTTATCGTTGATTATTGATTATGTTTATCACATGATACTTGTTTATGTGCTTAAGTATGCGACCTATTATTCAACTAGGTCTAGTCTTACATATTTAATGTGCTGCAAGTTTGGTGTTGTTTAGGCATTGGCTAAGAGTCCGGGATAGGTCTCCATATAGTGATTCATATAGGTGGAACAAATAGGATTACTAATAACGTCATGCTTGCCTCGATTGAACTGGTTGTACCATAGGGTTAGTACGACATACACGGTGTTGTCCTCTAGATGAATTATAATCTATATATATGGATACTTTATGCGAATGCATCTAATTGTGATAGAATTAACGTGTTTAGGTCTTAGGAAGAAGTATCGCCTAAGTTTGGGAATCATATGCCACTTCGTGATAAGTTAATCATTGCACTATTAAATAAACCAGCGTTTTATTAGATTATTCATGATTGATACGTTTTCCTTACATTAGTTATCGTCTGCTTCTCTATCGTTTGTTTGTCTTCTTGTATGTGTTTATTGCTTTACATGTCATCAAAACCTTAGGTTAGATACATAAACCCGTGCCAGTCTCTCAGGCTAAAACCCCCCCTTATCATCAGTTTAGGTTTAACTTAGGTTTAACATAAATTAGATTAATTTAGTACTAACATAGATAACTAAAATACTGATAAAATTAGGAGTTAACGTTGTAACATTTCACATTTTTAGGTCATTTACGACTTCATTTATTATATTATTTATTTTTAGGCTTTTACGCGTTCACTTTTAAATTAAACCGCGTGAGTTAAATCACGTAAACTAAAAATAAGCATTTAACGTAAACGGACATCAAACAAATAAATGTTTACGTCAAGTAAGTGTTATAAAGTTATTAGGATGATAATTTATAACTTTACGATTTTTATTTTTATTGGTTACGTAAAACGTTTAAGTAACGCAATAAAACTACACTTTTGCATGCGTGGCAAACCATAAACCCACCTACACTTCAACAAATACCCACTAATACCCATAATGCTCCAAAACCTTATAAAATCTTTTCCAAAATCACCCCTAGCTGAATTTACACTTATATGCACACAACACTTGAAATTAAATCCAACAAACCTCCACTAACTTGAATAAACAATTATTCTTGTTAACCAATGGATCAAACCACCACTTTTAACCATCTTTTATCTTCCTTTGTGTTCATATTCATGTATAATAGCAAAGGAAGGAAAGGGGACAAGTCAAGCATGCATAAGGCTTGTCATATCATTCTTACATAAAAGCAATCCATGCATACTCTTACAAGACCTAAGTAATATAAAAAAATACATATTCCTTACCCTATTTGTCTCCATAACCGGACACCATAAACACAACACCAAAAACCATTTGTTGGTTTCACTAGAATGGTATTCTTACATGTTTAGCTATAAATAGGAACTAAAAAGTAGAAGTATACACACAGTTAACTCTTTCAAGCAAAATCAAACACAAAGACACTCTCTCGCTCACTTATACCCACAGCTCACTCTCCCTACACACATATACTTTGTATTTTTGATTTCTAAGCTACTACAAGTGTTCAAGGGTTATTGTTAATCATATACAAGGTGTCTTGGAAGCTTGGTTTGGTAATTAAAGGGGGTTTGCAAGCAAGAAAGAATTAGGGTTTTCTTGGTAAAAGTTAGGGTTTTATGGAAGTAATTAGGGTTATACACTTAGGCCTTGCTTATGTATTATCATCACTCATCTTCATTAAGGTCTTCTAAGAACCCTAATCTTTTTAATATGTTAATTTCATGTTTTATATAATTGTATATAGTTAAATCATCACCTAGGTTTATTTTATAAAGTTTATAAAATGAAAATGTCGTTACGGGTACGTTCCTTCTAAACAACTGCTATGCTTCTATCCTATTTGATACTGGTGTCGATAGGAGTTTTGTATCTACTACATTTAGCTCCCTAATTGATATCATACCAACTACGTTAGACCATTATTACGATGTTGAACTAGCCGACGGGAAAATAATTTGGATAAACACTATCATTCGGGGTTGTACATTAAACTTCTTAGATCATCCTTTTAACATTAACTTAATTCCCATATAACTTGGTAGTTTCGACGTCATAGTTGGTATGTATTGGTTGGCAAAGTACCATGCTGTCATTGGTTGTGCCGAGAAGATCGTTTGTATTCCCTGGGGAAATGAAACCTTAATTATCTATGATGACGGAAGCAGTCGGGGAAACAGGACTCGTTTGAACATCATTTCGTGCACCAAAACTCATAAATATTTGTTGAAAGTGCATCACGTCTTTTTGGCACATGTTACTACAAAGGAGATTGAAGACAAATCGAGGGAGAAGCGACTTGAGGACGTACCAATCATTCGAGATTTTCCTGAAGTATTTCCTAAAGATTTACCGGGTCTTCCACCAACTCGAAAAGTGGAATTCCAGATCAATTTGATACCTAGTGCTGCACCTGTAGCATGAGCACCTTATCGATTGGCTCCTTTCGAAATGAAAGAATTGTCGGAGCAACTACAAGAGCTGTCTGACAAGGGGTTTATAAGACCTAGTTCCTCACCATGGGGAGCTCCAGTCTTGTTTGTTAAAAAGAAGGATATATCATTTCAAATGTGCATCGACTACCAGGAATTGAATAAACTAACGGTGAAGAATCGTTATCCTCTCCCAAGGATTGATGATTTGTTTGATCAACTCTAAGGATCCAGTGTTTATTCGAAGATAGACTTGCGGTTGGGTTATCATCAGCTTAGAGTACGAGAAGAGGATATCCCGAAAATGGCATTTAGGACTCGGTATGGTCATTACGAGTTCCAAGTGATGCCATTTGGTTTGACAAATGCACCAGCGGTATTCATGGACCTCATGAACCGAGTGTGCAAACCATACTTGGATAAGTTTGTAATTATCTTTATATGACGATATACTAATTTATTCAAAGAACAAGAAGCAACATGAAGAACATCTTAAGGCAATTCTAGAATTGCTTAAGAAGGAGGAGTTATATGCTAATTTTTCAAAATGTGAATTTTAGATTCCTAAGGAACAATTTCTTGGTTACATGATTAATTGTCAAGGCATTCACGTGGATCCTGCCAAGATCGAATCTATTAAAGATTGGGTATCTCCTAAAACACCAACGGGGATTCATTAATTTTTAAGTCTTGCTGGATACTACCAAAGATTTATTGAAGGATTTTCAAAAATCGCTAAGCCAATGACCAAACTTACTCAGAAGAAAGTCGCCTTTGAATGGGGTGACAAGCAGGAAGCAGCTTTTCAGACGTTGAAAAACAAGTTATGTAGCGTACCCATCTTAGCTCTCCCTTAAGGAGCTAAGAACTTCATTATTTGTTGGGATGTGTCACATAAAGGATTGGGTGCGGTATTGAGGCAAAACGAGAAGGTGATTGGTTATGCCTCATGACAGTTAAAGATTCATGAGAAAAATTATACTACTTATGATTTGGAACTTGGTGCAGTGGTGTTTGCTCTAAAGATTTAGAGGCACTACTTGTATGGAACCAAGTGTACGGTGTTCACAGATCATAAGAGTCTACAACACATACTTGAACAAACAGAGTTGAACATGAGGCAACGTCGTTGGTTAGAGTTGCTTAGTGATTACGATTGTGAGATTTGTTATCACCCAGGGAAAGCAAATGTTGTTGCTGATGCTTTAAGCGGTAAAGAATGGATTAAGCCATTACAGGTTCGAGCCTTAGTCATGACTATTGGTTTGAATCTCCACAAACAAATTTTAGGAGCTCAAATAAAAGCACAGAAACCAGAAAACATCAAGAATAAAGACGTAAGAGGTATGATTAGGAAGGATATACCGAAGGAAAAGTTGGAACCCCACGCCGACAGAACCCTATGCCTAAATGACAGGAGTTGGTTGCCATGTTATGGTGATTTAAGGAATGTGATCATGCACGTGTCCTACAAATCAAAATACTCTGTCCATCCAGGTTCTGACAAAATGTATCAAGACATGAAAAAGCTATACTGGTGACCCAATATGAAGGCCGACATCACCACCTATGTTAGCAAATGTTTAACGTGTGCTAAGGTCAAGGCTGAACATCAAAGACCATCGGGATTGTTGGTACAATCTGAGATACCTCAATGGAAGTGGGACAATATCACTATGGATTTTGTCACAAAGCTTCCTAAGTTGTCGTAAGGTTATGACACCATTTGGGTGATTGTTGACCGACTCACTAAGTCTGCAATCTTTACGCCAATGAGAGAAACTGATTCCACAGAGAAACTGGCGAGAATGTACATAAAGGAGGTAGTCACGAAGCATAGAATACCTATCTCAATCATTTGTGATCATGACCCTAAATTTGCATCACATTTCTGGAGATCACTTCAGAAGGCTTTGGGTACTAGCTTGGATATGAGTAATGTATACCATCCGTAAACTGACAGACAAAGCGAGAGAACTATTCAAACTCTCGAGGATATGCTACGTGCTTGTGTGATCGACTTTGAAAATGGTTGGGTTAAACATTCGCCACTAGTTGAGTTTTCTTACAATAATAGTTATCACGCTAGCATCAAGGCTGCATCATTCGAGGCGCTCTATGGAAGAAAGTGTCATTCACCTGTTTGTTGGGCCGAGGTTGGACAAGTTTAACTCACCGGTCCAGAAATAGTTCAAGAGATAATCGAGAAGGTCATTCAGATCGAACAAAGAATGCAAGCCGTCCATGACCGACAAAAGAGTTACGCCGATTTAAAGTGTAAGCCAATGGAATTTCAAGTTGGAGATAGAGTTATGCTTAAAGTTTCACCTTGGAAAAGGGTTGTATGTTGTGGCAAACGGGGGAAGTTAAACCCTAGATATGTTGAACCTTTCAAGGTGCTGGAATAGGTTGGATTCGTTGCTTACAAGCTTAAGCTTCCTCAAGAGTTAAGCAGGGTTCACAATACATTTCATGTATCCAACTTGAAGAAATGCTATTCCGATGAACCATTAGCTGTTTCATTGGAAGGACTTCATGTTGATGACAAGCTTCATTTTATGGAGGAACCCATAGAGATCATGGATCGAGAGGTCAAATGGTTGAAGCAAATCCGTATCCCAATTGTCAAGGTTTGATGGAACTCGAGGAGAGGTCCTGAGTTCACATGGGAACGTGAAGATCAATTTTAAAAGAAGTATCCACATCTCTTTACTAAACTCGTACCTTCATCAAGTGTCGCGACTTGAGCCTTGAGGACAAGGCTCTTCTAACGGGAGGAGACTGTAACATTTCACATTTTCAAGTCATTTACGACTTCATTTATTAAATTATTTATTTTTAGGCTTTTACGCGTTCGCTTTTAAATTAAATCGTGTGAGTTAAATCGCGTAAACTAAAAATAAACACTTAACGTAAACGGACATCAAACAAATAAATGTTTACGTCAAGTAAGTGTTATAAAGTTATTAGGATGATAATTTATAACTTTACGCTTTTTATTTTTATTGGTTACGTAAAACGTTTACGTAACGCAATAAAACTACACTTTTGCATGCACGGCAAACCATAAACCCACCTACACTTCAACAAATACCCATAATGCTCAAAAACCATATAAAATCTTGTCCAAAATCAGCCCCTATCCGAATGTACACTTATATGCACACAACACTTAAAATTAAATCCAACAAACCTCCACTAACTTGAATAAACAATCATTGTTGTTAACCAATAGATCAAACCACCACTTTTAACCATCTTTTGTCTTCCTTTGTGTTTGTATTCATGTCTAGTAGCAAATGAAGTAAAGGGGACAAGTTAAGCATGCATAAGGCTTGTCATATCATTCTTACACAAAAGCAATCCATGCCATACTTTTAAAAGACCTAAGTAATATAAAAAAATACATATTCCTTAACCTATTTGTCTCCATAACCGGACACCATAAACACAACACCAAAAACCATTTATTGGTTTCACTAAAATGGAATTCTTACATGTTTAGCTATAAATAGGAACTAAAAAGTGGAAGTATACATACACTTAACTCTTTCAAGCAAAATCAAACACAAAGACACTCTCTTGCTCACTTATACCTACGGCTCACTCTCCCCACACACATATACTTTGTATTTTTGATTTCTAAGCTAGTATAAGTGTTCAAGGGTTATTGTTAATCATCTCCCGAGCTCAACGCGAACAACTTTGAGATCAAGCATGGCCTACTTAATCTTGTTCAAAACAAGCAATTTTTTGGACATAATAAAGAAGACCCACATGCTCACATCCGATATTTCAACAAGATCACTTCTACGATAAAGTTCCCCAACGTCCCGAGTACATCGGTTAAGCTTATGCTTTTCCCATTTTCCCTCGAGGGAGCAGCCCGACTTGGATTGACCCAGACCCCTCGTATCGGTTCTTTACATGGGATGATCTAGTGTCGAAATTCATTACAAATTCTTTCTCCTTTCTACAACGACAAATCTTAGAAATGAAATCACGAGGTTTCAGCAAAGATTTGACGAACCTTTTATGAAGCCTGGGACAGCTTCATGTCTTTCTTAGGGCATGCCCGCCATATGGGTTTCGAAATATGCATCAACTCGATAACATTCACTAATGCCCTTAAACTCAAATGATCAGATTATTGAATTCCGCCGCGGGGGTGGAAACTTTTGGATTAAAATGCCTGGAGACATGTCTAAAAAATCATCGAGAGACAAAATCACAAAGTTCGTAATTCACTGAAGCAAAAACCGTGTTGCTAAAGTTGAGTAAAAGCACTTTCCACCTCCGGATCTCTCCCGATGTCTCCGAACTCAAAGATATGGTCAGAGCATTGCTCCTTAATAAGAAAAATCAATCCCAAGCTCCCGCTCACCAAACTCCCACTCCCGTAAAAGCGGTCGAGGAAATTTGTGTGACTTGCGAAGGAGCTCATTCGTATCAAAGTTGTCTCGCCACCGATGGCAACGTTTATCATGACAATATTCAAGCTTACGTTTCTTAAGCCGCCGCGGCTAATTTCAATCAGGAAATCTGCCGACTCCAATGGTTGCAACCCAAATTCGGACCTCCCGGTCTGCCCTTCCTATGCAAAACCCATTCAACAAACAAAACGCGCGGGAATAATTTCAACCAAATCGGGGTAACCACTTACAACCAAACTGGGGCAATTATTTCAGTCTAAGGGGACCATTTCCAACCCCGGTTAATCACCCACCAGCTTCTCAGCTCCTGTTTACCAAGCACCCCTCCTCAGACACACGGTGTGTCTAAGACGATTATTGATAGCTACGTAAAAGGCTAATGTGCGGTTAGCGGATATTGTGCAAAACCAAGGCAAAAACCTGCAAGTCAATTGGAACACCACTTGGCTACTTCGAATCAGAGGCTTGAAAGTATGCTAAGTAACTTTATCAAAATGAATACCGCCTCTACTTCAGGTTCGGGAACTCTCCCGGGTAACACCGTTACTAACCCGAAGGAGGATTTGAAAGGTATCACCACCCGGAGTGGTGTTGCTTATCAAGGACCCACTTCATCTTCTTCTCCGAAAGTGATGAATCGTGATACCGAGGTTACAAAGGACACGATGCTTCCTACTAATAACGGAAGCACCGAAGACGTCCAACCTCCGGTTGTTCAAGTTCAATCTCAAAATCCAACTTCCAAGCCCGATGTTGATCCCGTTAGTGCTCCGATGCCTAACTAACGAACATCAATTCCATTTCCTTCAAGAAGAAATGATGAAAGGCGCCGTGAAAAAGCTAACGACCAAATTGAGAAATTCTACGACCTCTTTTAGAGATTTGAGTTTCGAATTAGGCATTACGGAAGCCTTGACCCTTATGCCGAATTTGCCTCGACTCTAAAACCTTAATCGGAAACCACAGCGAAGTTGCGTGAAATGGCTAGAACTCCATTGAATGAGAATAGCTCAGCAGTCATCTAAACAAGTTACGAAAAAACATGGAGACCTGCGCCTATTTCATATCCATGTGAATTTTCTGGGATTAATACATGCAACGCCTTGGCCGATCTCGGCGCGAGCATTAATCTTATGCATCTTCGTCAGCGAAAGCTCTCTCTCTTCCCGAACTAACCGACTTGCATGACGCTAGAGCTAGCGGACCGTTCAATCACCGAACCGATCGGTATCGCCAAAGACGTCCATTTAATGGTGGGAAAGTTCCAGTTTCCAGCAGATTTTGTGGTCGTAATTTTGAACCGGACCCCCGAGTACCTTTAATTCTCAGGAGAAGTTTCTTAAAGACCAGTCGTGCATTAATAAATGTTTACGAAGGTGAAATAACCCTTCGTGTTGGCAAAGAGGCCATCACCTTCAATCTGGACCAAACTTTGAGATACACGGCTAATTACAATCATATGACGGCAAACCGAATCGACGTCAGTCTGAATTAGCACTGTGAAGAATACTCGCAAGAAAGTCTTAGTTTTTTGATACAGGTTGCATACGGTAATCCTTCTCCATATTACGATCTAATTATTTCAAGTTCTTCACCAACACTAACTCCTTTCGGGGATAGTGATTTTCTCCTTCTCGAAGAAGCAAATGCTTTTATAGCTATCAATGACGAACCAATTTCACGGGAAATTAATGCTACTTACTATGATCCGGAAGGTGACATTCTTATTCTGGAAGCACTTCTCAATAATGAACCGTTACCTCCTCTTCCGAATCATAAAGATTATTCGCCCCGAATCCAGGAAGAACTTAAAGTTGTTGAAGCTAAAACCGTTAAATCATCAATTGATGAACCTCCCGAGGTTGAACTCAAGGACTTGCCACCTCATTTAGAATACGCATTTTTGGAAAAGCGACGCACAGTTGCCCGTCATAATTGCGAAAGATCTAGAAAGGATGAGGAAAACGGCAGCTTCTTATCAAAGGTTCTAAACTCCACAGCGAGCCATCGCTTGGGCACAACTCTCCGTAATCAAGGGGTGTTGATCCAGAGTATTGTACGCACACAATACTTATGGAGAAGACTACGAACCTACAGTTCAGAGTCTAAAGACGGGTAAACCCGCCGATCCACGACGTCATCAAAAAAGAGATTGAAAAACTTCTTGACGCCGGATTAATTTATTCGATCTCTGACAGCCCATGGGTAAGCCCGATACACTGTGTACCAAAGAAGGGTGGCATAACCGTCGTCAAGAATGATGATAATGATTTGATACCAACTCGATTGGTAGGGTTGAGAGTGTGCACTTGCCTATAGGAAGTTCAATGAAGCCCCCGAAAAGACCCTTTTCCCCCCTTTCCTTCAAGGATCAAATCCTCGACGACTCGCGGGGAACAATACTATGTTCCTCGATGGCTTCTCGGGTTATTTTCAGATTCCTATTGACCCGAAGGATTACAGAAGAAACATTCACTTGCCCATACGGAACTTTTGCCTGTCGTCGCCTGCCTGTTGGGCCATGACATGCACCGGCACGTATTCAACGATGTATGATGCAATCTTTCAGACATGATCGAAAAGACCATAGAAGTGTTCATGGATGGACTTCTCGGTTTCGGAGATTCTTTCTCTACCTGCTATCCCATTTGGAAAAATGTTAAACGCGGTGTGAAGACACCAATTGTCCTAAACCTGGTGAGAAAAGCCATTTATGGTTAAGAAGGCATTGTTCATGACACAAATTTCATAAAGTCAGGAATGAGGTCGATGCCTAGATAACGTTGAACTTTATAGCCGCTCCCTCCCCGACTACTGTCAAAGGTGTCCTGTAGTTTTCTTAGGGCCATGCCGGTTTTCTACGACGTTTATACAAGACTTTTCACAAAATTGCCCGTCCAAGACCACTTGTTGAAAAAAAGAGGACACCATTTTTCTTCTCAAAAGGTGTATCGAATCCTTTAATACACTTAAAAGAAAATTGACTGAGGCTCCAATTTTGATTGCTCCCGACTGGGACTTGCCCTTTGAACTAATATGTGATGCAAGCGACTTTGCAATTGGGGCAGTCCTAGGGCAACGAAAGAACAAGCATTTCCAACCAATTCACTATGCCAGCAAGACAATGACCGAAGCTCAAGCACACTACACTACGACTGAAAAAGAATTACATGCCGTGTGTTTTTGTTATACACTTTTGAGAAAAATTTCGGTCATTATCTCGTTTTGTCCCAACGCTAGGTACACGGGACCATTTCTGCTATAAAGTATCCTTCTTTGTTAAAAAGGATGCTAAGGCAAGACTAATTGCGGGGATCCTTTTGCTCCAAGAATTCGATGTTGAAATCCGAGACAAAAAAGGAGCAAAAAATCTTGCCGCCGATCATCTCTCCAGACTTGAGAACCCTCACCAAAATGAGTTCGAGAACAAAGAAATCACTGAAACATTTCATCTCGAAACTCTTAGATCGGTTGCTCTTCGTAATGATAGCACCCCATGGTTTGCATATTTCGCAAACTACTATGCGGGGAATTTCATAGTCAAAGGGAATGTCGTCCACGAAAAACAAGTTTTTCAAAGATATTCAAACATTATTTCTGTGACGTACCTATCTATTCAAGATCTGTAGCTGACAAGTAATTCGGCGTTGTGTTACGGGAAGAAGCTTTTGACATCTCAAAGCTTGCCAGTGGACCCACGAGGGACACTACGGTGGCCAATTTAAACCGCTAAAACGATCTATTGCTTTAGGATTTTATTGGCACGATCTACAAGGAAGCCCATGACTTTGTCCACCCGATGTGAATTTTGTCAACGTCATGGCCCAAAATTTCCGAAGCTTGCCATAGTGGACCCACCGGGGGACACTACGGTGCCAATTACACCGCTAAAAAGATCTTCGATTCAGGATTTTATTGGCCCACGATCTACAAGGATGCCCATGACTTTGTCACCCGATGTGACATTTGTCAACGTCAAGGCAAAATTTCGCAACGTGATGAGATGCCACAAAACTCTATCCAAGTTTGCGAAATCTTTGACATTTGGGGCATTGATTTTATGGGGCCGTTCCCGTCTTCAAGAGGGAACAAATATATACTCGTGGCAGTCGATTACTTATCAAAATGGGTTGAAGCAAAAGCGCTCCCCACCAATGATGCCCGAGTTGTTTGCAAATTTCTTAAAACTCTCTTCTCCAGATTTGGTGCCCCTCGTGCAATCATAAGTGATCGCGGAACCCATTTTTGCAATGACCAATTTGCAAAGGTCATGCTTAAATACGGAGTCACTCATCGTCTCTCCACCGCGTATCATCCACAAACAAGTGGACAAGTTGAGGTATCCAATCATGGTTTGAAAAGAATTCTTGAAAGGACCGTGGGCGAAAACCGTGCCTCTTGGTCGGACAAACTAGATGACGCTCTCTGGGCCTTCCGTACAGCTTACAAAACACCCATCGGGTGCACTCCGTACAAGCTTGTATATGGAAAGGCATGTCATCTACCGATTGAGTTGGAGCACAAAGCTTACTGGGCCCTTAAGCATACAAACTTTGATATCAAAACCGCGGGTGATCACAGAAAAGTTCAACTCAATGAACTTAATGAACTTCGTGATCATGCCTATGAAAACTCTTTGATCTACAAAGAGAAAACAAAGAGAATCCATGACTCCAAGATCAAAAACCGCGTTTTCAACATCGGTGATCGAGTCCTCCTCTTTAACTCTAGATTGAAGATTTTCTCGGGCAAGCTTAAGACCCGCTAGAGTGGACCATTCACTGTAACCCAAGTTTTTCCATATGGCACTGTCGAGTTATCCCAAAACTCCAGGCCAAATTTCAAAGTGAATGGTCATCGTTTGAAGCACTACTTTGGAGGGGACGTACCACAATTGGTAGTCCCGGATCTCCAAACGTTCCCCATGGACCAATAAATTCGGGGGACGGGTCAAGCATAGCGACCTTAAACAAGCGCTTCGTGGGAGGCACCCCATGCTTATCGTAGTATTGTGTAGTAATGAATAAGTGTTTTCTTGTTGTGTGGAGGCTCGCCTCTTCCATTACCCGTGTTTCGTGTTTGTGTTGTTAATTGTCCAGGATTGCCCGGATTGTGAAGACTCTCGTGCTCTCAGTTTTACCTTTCATTCACAAGAGTTTCACATCCTCAGCTTCATTTTGGGAATCCAATATCCTAATCTAATCGACTAACGTTTTATCTTTTGGCACACTTAATAAACGGCCTTAGATTTACGTAGGTGCCCCTTTCAAAACATCGAGGACGATGTTTAGTTCTAGTATGGGGGGGATCTTTGATTTGATTTTGCCTGCAGCCATTGTTATCACGTAATCCCGTTTTTACCACCAAATTTTTGCAAAAATACCAAAAAAATGAAAAAAATTAAAATTTTTCAAAAATAAAATAAGTGTTTTGTCACAGTTTTGACTTTCCCAATGGGTAGAATGAGAATAAATTTTGACTCGATCGGGCGTGTTGAGCCCTAGCTAGTTCCTCAACTTCATTGCTCTTGCGGATTCTGATCCTTGTCGTATTTATATTATTATATATATTGATTTAAAGGGTTAGTTTCAGCGAGTCACCAACCCTTGAACTTCAAGGGCACTGAGGGAGTTGTCGGACTCACTCAGTGGTTCGAAAAGATGGAATCTGTTTACAGCATAAGCAACTGTACAGTAGCATGCCAAGTCAAGTTTGCTACGTGTACCCTGCAAGGAAATGCTCTTACATGGTGGAATTCCCACGTTAAGACCACTACTCATGAAGCTGCTCATGCAATGCCATGGAGGACACTGAAGAAGATGATGACAGACAAATACTGCCCGAGGGGCGAAATTAAGAAACTAGAGTTCGAAATGTAGAATTTGAAGGTAAAGGGTAACGATGTGGTAGCCTATAGCCAACGTTTCCAAGAACTGGCACTAATGTGCGATCGAATGTTTCCGGAAGAAATAGACCAAGTTGAGAAATATGTCGGTGGCTTGCCCGACACGATCCATGGCAGTGTGATGGCAACTAAGCCAAAAACTATGCAGGATGCCATTGAGTTCGCCACTGAACTCATGGACAAAAAGATCAACACTTGGGCTGAACGTCAGGCTGACAACAAAAGAAAGTCTGATGACACTGCCAGGAACAACCAGAATCAGCAACCAAACAAGAGACAAAACACTGGAAGAGCTTATGCCGCAGGAAATGGTGATAGGAAACCATACGGAGGGCCTAAACCTCTGTGTTCCAAATGTAACTATCACCATGATGCACTGTAAAATGTGCAAACTGCAAGAGGGTCGGTCATCTGACCAGAGACTGTTGGAGTTACGCTGCTACTAACAATCAGAGAACCCTCACTTGCTATGAATGTGGGAATCAAGGGCACTATAGGAGTGATTGCCCGAAGTTAAAGAATGGAAACCAAGCTAGAGGTACTGAAACACGTGGAAGGGTGCTTGCCTTAGCAGGAGGAGAAACCAATCAAGACCTTGACGATAAGGAAGATAATACCAATGCTTAGACTTCATTTCTTTAAGAATTCTCGTTGTACTTCCGCTTAAATTTCTATTGTACTGAATGATTTCAAATTATCTATCAATTAATGTATCGCAAAAATTTTGTCTACTTTACTTTAACTTTCTATTTTGCAAGTCAAATTATAACACTATTTTGAAGAAAATAAGCATTACATCGTTAGTCCTCAAATATACATAATTTGATCACCTATGTATAATTTAGGAAGGATCATGCCATGCTGAGAGTAGTCACCTTAAAACTCTGTGTCAGGAAACAAATTTTCTACTTATATCAAGTTTTGAGTGCGTATTTGGTATGTGCTTAATTACACATACCATTTTCCATTAAAAACGGACTTAAATGACTAAAAACGTACTAAAAATACATTGTATTTGTATGTTTTGCATTTGAATTGTGCAGGAACGGATATTCAAAAAAAAAGCCAAAAGCGACAAAGCTGAGCACGGAATGGAAAAGACCAAGTCAAGCCAAAGCCAAAATCAGCCTCATGAAGGAAATACAACTTAAGGGACTAAAATTGCCAAACCCCAAGTTGTATTGCAAGAATTAAAAGACAAGGGTCAAAATTGCAAACCGGGCAAAGTTTTGCAATAAAGTTATAAGAAGTGAGGGGCCAAAGCTGCCAAATAGCCCAAACTCCACTTTCCCGCCCAACAAAAACCCAGTTACAACTAGGCAACATGTCGTCCCATACCTTCTCCCTGCAAAACACTCAACACCCTAGATAAATCATTTCAACCACTCCTCTATTTCCCCCTCCATACTTATAATTGCCATGTTGGCAATCCCTCACAATCTCCAAACAATTTCGATGGCTGTGATTGACTCAAAAGAAGCACAAAAGAAATTGAAGGCTGGGATTTGTTTTAGAATCACCTCACACAACAAGCACACTTGGTTTTTGTCTCTACAAAGAAGCACAGAAGAAAGAAGTCGAAAAAGAGAAGACTTCGGCTATAAATAGAGCCTTTTGTAAGCCTTTGAGGCAACTAGTTAATCGGAGAATATCTTAGCTTAATTTTCAATATAACTTAGCTTATTTCAGTTCTTAAAGTCTTTTACAGCTTTTACTTTCAGCTTTGTAACACTTTCAAGTTTTAATGCAAATTTGATGTTTTAAGTCAATTTACAATTCCAAGTGTTAAGTTTCTTAATTGTGTTGTTTTGTGTTCAAAAAAGGCTCTCAATACAGCTTGTTTATAAGCTGCTTTAATTAAGTAAACCTAAAAAGTTAATTAGTTAAGTAAAGTCACAGAAAATTCTTCACTCAAATATACCACAGCTTATGGATGATAAGCCAGTTCTGGATGGGCTTATGGACACTACTAGCTTGTTTTATACAAGCTAGAGCTTGTAGATTCTTGGTTTAGCCCTGTTTTGAGCAAGGGTGTTGTAAGTTTCTCTTTTTCTTGTTTTTCTTATTTACTGTAGAACTGCTTATTAGTGCTTATTTGTTACTTATGTTTACTTATTTGTGCTTTATCAGAATGTTTAGTGCTTATCTTGCTGAGTTGTTAGTTTAAAAGTAATTTGTGTAACTTTCTTAGTTAGTACTGTTAGTTCATTTAATAAAACTGTTAGTTTTGAGTTAAAACTGTTAGATTGATTCAGCTTATTTAAGTGCTTATTGTTGACTAAAATCTGTTTATAAATGTCTTATTTTGTTACTTAATAATTTAGGACCAAATCAGCTTAATATAAAAAGAAAAATGATTTGTGAAAGCTTTAAGGGATATTTTCAACTAGCAGTACTAACCCATAGTTAGTACTGCTAGTTCTCTTTTGGAACTTTTAAAGCTAGCAGTACTAACTTAAAGCTAGCAGTACTAACTCCAAGTTAGTACTGTTAGTTAAAACTGTTAGTACTGGTGGTTCATTTTAGCTTATCAGCTTATTATTTCGGCTTATTTAAGATTTCCTTAGCTTTTTAAAATAGATTAGGCCCATTTTCGTTTGCTGTCTTTAGTAGAGCTTACTTAAGTTTATTCATCTTTTCATAGTGATTCTAAGAGTTTATCAGTTTGTAGCTTTTTAGCTTATTCTCCATTCTAGCTTATTGCAGTTGCTTATTCTTATGCCTGAGTACTTATTAGGGGTAGTTAAATATCTGTTCTAGCTTATTTACTTATTTCTGGTTTCCTTGTGTTTTGTTAAAGCTAGCAGTACTAACTTAAAGCTAGCAGTACTAACTCCAAGTTAGTACTGATAGTTAATACTGTTAGTACTGTTGTTAGTACTGCTGAGTTTCCTTGCTTAATTTAGCTTAATTGCCTTTTGAATTTGCTTATTTAGAGTAAGCTTAGCTTATTTGATTTGTCTTAAAGTTTATTTGAGCTTATTTCTGTATTAGAGTAAAAGTTTTAAGTGTTTGTTCTAATTCTAGCTTTTATGTTTGTTCTAGTTTATTTTCCTTGCTTATCTTTGAGTGCATTTGCCTATTAGGTTTAGTGCCCAATCATATTCACATCCTTGTCATATTCAAACATCAATCATCAATCCGTCATTCGATTTTCCATTCAAGCCTCGTTGGGACATAACGACCCGGAGATACCCTATAATACTTCCGGTTTAATTGGTCTCGCGGATTCTGATCATTTTTGTGTATTTATATTTATTGGTATCATAAAAGGGGTGAGAAGAAGCGAGTCAATTACCTAGTGAACTCTAAGAAGAAACTTTATTAGACTTAAATTTCGATAGGAATTTGTGTTGTACTTTCTTTTGAACCTCGTTGTACACTTGGATGACTTTAAATTATCTATTAAATTATCGTATTATGAAAATTTTGTCAATTTTAACTTAGATTCCTTATTTACTCTTGCAAACTACTCTCACGAACATCATGAAATCATAACGCTATTTTGACGAAAATAAGCAATGCATCGTTAGTCCTCAATTATACATGGCCTGATCAACTATGTATAATTCAGGAAAGTATCATGCCGTGCTGAGAGTAGTCACTTTAAAAAAAACTTCTTGTCAAGAAAACAATTTCCAACTTATATCATGTACTGTGTGCGTAATCATAAAACGCGTTTACTCCAAGAAATCAAATTAGTAACCATAGAAACTAAGCAGACCTTCACTCCATCTTACTATAAATTTGGCATCATCTTATACCAAATCCTAATCCGAGAAGCTGAGACACATCACTAGTCGCCCTAGGACAATTCGCTATTGAATTTGCTCGCCATTAGAGAATTTACTAAATCATCCATTCAACATCGACTTAATGCCATAGAATTTGGCAGTTTCGACGTCATAATTAGTGTGGATTAGTTGGCGAGATACCAGGCCGTCATTGTTTATGACGAAAAGATCATTCGTGTTCTATTCGGAAACGAAACGTTGATTATTCGTAGTAATGGAAGCAACCGCGCAAACTAGTCTCGACTGAACATCATCTCGTGCACTAAAACACAGAAGTACATGCTAAAAGGATGTCATGTCTTTTGACACATGTTACTACAAAGGATACTGAAGACAAGTCGAAGGAGAAACGACTTGAGGATGTACCGACAGTTCGAGATTTTTCCTAAAGTATTTCCAGAGGACTTGCCGGGTCTTCCTCCGACTCGACAAGTGGAATTTCAGATCAATTTGGTACCTGGTGCTGCATCTGTAGCATGGGCGCCTTATCGATTAGCGCAGTCCGAAATGAAAAAGTTGTCGGAGCAACTACAGGAACTATCCGACAAAGGCTTTGTAAGACCCAGTTCCTCACCTTGGGAAGCTCTGATCTTGTTTGTCAAGTAGAAGGATGAATCATTTCGAATGTGCATCGACTATCGGAAACTAAACAAGCTAACGGTGAAGAATCGTTATCCACTCCCAAGGATCGACGATTTGTTTGATCAACCACAAGGATCTAGTGTTTATTCTAAGATAGACCTGCGCTCGGGTTATCACCAGCTTTGAGTACTGAAAGAAGATATTCTAAAAACGGCATTCAGAACTCGGTATGACCATTACGAATTCCAAGTTATGCCATTTGGTTAGACAAACGCACCGGCGATATTCATGGACCTCATGAATCGGGTGTGCAAACCATATTTGGATAAGTTTGTGATTGTCTTTATTGACGATATATATTAATTTAATCAAAAAAAACAAGAAGGAACACAAAGAACATCTTAAGGCAATTCTAGAATTGCTTAAGGATGAGGAATTGTATGCCAAATTTTCTAAGTGTGAATTTTGGATTCCCAAAGTACAGTTCCTCGGTCACGTGATTGATAGTCAAGGCATTCACGTGGACCTCGCCAAGATCGAATCCATTAAAGACTGGGCATCTCCTAAAACACCAATAGAGATTCGTCAATTTTTAGGTCTTGCTAGGTATTACCGAAAATTCATCGAAAGATTTTCGAAGATTGCCAAATCAATGACCAAGCTTACGCAAGAGAAGTTCAAGTTTGATTGGGGCGACAAAGAAGAAGCAGCTTTTTTTAATTAATAAAGCATAAGTTGTGCAATGCGCCAATTCTGGCTTTACCTGAAGGAAGCAAAGATTTTGTAATTTATTGCAATGGTCCGCGTAAGGGATTGGGTGTTATATTAATGCAAAGGGAGAAAGTAATTTCTTATGCATCACGCCAAATAGAATTTCATGAGAAAAACTATACGACTCATGATCTGGAACTTGGATCGGTAGTGTTTGCTCTAAAGATTTAGAGGCACTATTTGTACGGAACCAGGTGTATGGTGTTCACTGATCACAAGAGTTTTGTTGGGAAATATATTTTGAGTTGATAAGACAAAATAATGAATGAAAAGGAAACAAGAGGGACTTAAATGACAATTATGGAATTCTACAAGCTGGTGGAGGATATTCTACAAAAGATAAAAGATTCCAAAAGATATGATTCTTAAAGATAAAGATGAAGTTTATTAAAGAATTAAAAGATTTAGTTTCCTTATACAATTATGTTTTCCCTTGTAAATCTAGATGGACTCTACTATATAAAGAGATCCCTAGATATAGTTTTAAGTGTGTCAAGATGTGAACATCAGGAAAAGTGTGTGTGTGTTCTAGGTGTCAAGTCTTATTATAGACGCCTAAGGTTTAGTTGTTTTAGCCTCAAGGATCTTTGATTCCTAGTTATAGTTTAGATAACACGTTCTATCATTGATCAAGGTAGAATTGGGGCTTGTAGTAGTCATGTATCATAGTGAAGATAATGATGAAACCTTGTTAGGCAATAATAAAGAATGTTCTTAATGTTTATTTCGTTGTGCATTCTATTGTTCTTTGTTATTGTTCTTCCTAGATTAAAGTTCTAAACAAATTAAGCTTAAACGATCGTATGGTTTCCACAATTGGTATCAGAGCCATGGGGCTCTTGATCTAGGATCTACAAGGTTTGTTTTGATGTCGAATTTATGAAGAAACGAAGGTTCAAGTTTTTGTTTTGGATGCTAGTCATATTTGTCAACATTAGGGTTTGTCAAACCCTAATTATAATCAAAGCAGAAACATGTTATCATGTGTGAATGACATCAAGGAGGAGCAACATGGTATGTGTGTAATTACACATACCTTTTATCTTTAAAATCGACCCTAAACAACCAAAAACGCACATAAAATGCCATAAATATGTCTGTTTTTGTGTTTGTGCTGTGCAGGTACCGGATATTCACTAAAGGACAAAAACGAAGCTAAACCGGATAAAACCGAGCACGGAATAGAAAAGCGTAGAAAAGACAAAGTCAAATCGAAGCCAAAGACCAAAAAGTCAACAAAAGTCAAGCCGACACCGAAGAATACTTAATGGGTCAAACCCGAACCCATCTTATGGGCCGGGAAAGCCCATTAGTATAATACATGAAGACTTTGAGCCCAATTCAAATACAAAAAGCCCAATATCTTTTAAAGCCCAAAATGAACTTGGAGGGGCATTTCTGCCAACCCTCCAAAGTTATAACTCACAAGGACCATGAATGCAATAACCTTTATAAACTTCAAGGGGTGAATCTGCCAACTGTCAAAGTTTACCACCACATGGACTGGATTTGCAATTAACCCATAAACCTTGAGGGACCATTCTTGCCTAATCCCAAAACTTTCCCCCCACTTGGACTTAAACTGAAATAAACTTATACAAGTTGAGGGGTGTCGTTTGCCAACCTACCAAACTACTACCCTGCTTTTCATGTTAAACACACAGTCCCTCATTCCCGCCAAAACACACAACCCAACACTGTTCACCTTTCACTTTCACACAAACCTGCAACAAAAGACAAGAAACACTCACCCCACACCCACATGGCCTATTGAACACCTTGGCAATCCTAAGCACTTTTATTGGACAAGGGAAAAGATAGAACGATCAAGGGTTTAGATCACATTACTTGGGCACAAAGAGAAGATCAAGGGCTAGGATTAAGTGTGAAGTTTACCTCCCACATCACAAACACAACAAACACAATTGAGAAGACCTACTGCCTATTTAAAGAAAAAGAAAGAAGACAGATGAACAGTAGTAACCTAGGGAGTATTTTAATAAATTGGGGGGGGGGGGGGGGTGGGGGGGGGGGGGGGGGGGGGGGGGGGGGGGGGGGGGGGGGGGGGGGTGGGGGGTGGGGTGGGGGGGGGGGGGGGTGTGGGGTGTGTGGGAGGGGGGGTATGGGTGGTGTAGGTTTGGGGTATTGTGGATTGTATTTATATGATGTAAACTAAACCGGAATTTGTGTTTTTTTTCATTAAAATTAATTAAGACTACCAATTATCATAAATACAAAAAAAAAAAACCGACAGTACTCAGCAACTCCCAGCCCCATGCTCCTACCAATACGACCCCTTGTACGCATATTAGACTATACAACTACTCCTAGGGAATATCTGACTGTTTCTCTGTCTTCTTTCTTTTCCTTTAAAGAGATGATGGAGAGGCTCACTTGTGTTCTTTGTGTGTGTGGGAGTATCGGGATGGGTTTTAGTGCGTGATTATCGTCTTTCCGGGGTAAAGGTACGGATCGAGCGGGGGGCATTGTGTTTGGATCTTAACCATTGATCGCTTCTAAATCTATTTTCCCTTTCCAATAGAAAGTGCTTAGCTTGCCATCAGGTAGTTCAATAGGCCATGGGGGTTTGGGGTGAAGTTTTCGGGTAAAGTTAGGATGGTTGGTGTGAAAGTGAGAAAGGTGAAACAGTGTTGGGGGGTGGGTGGGCGGGAATGAGGGTCTGTGTGTGAAAACAATGGAAAAGCAGGGTGTACCTTTTTGGTAGGTTGGCATAACGAGACACCCCGCAACTTGTAAATTTTATTCATTTATGTCCAAGGTGAGGGGGAAAGTTTGGGATTAGGCCAAAATGTCCCTCAATGTTTATGGGTTTAATTGCAATCCAGTCAGTGGTGGTAAACTTTGACAGTGGCAGATTCACCCCATGACGTTTATAAAGGTCTTATGGCATTCATGGTCTGTGTGAGTTAGTAACTTTTGTAAGAGTTGGTCAAACTGTGGGGGGGATATGAGGGGGGGGGGAGGAGTGGGGGGGGCTAATCTTAATGTTTATTTATTTTTCTTGTCATTTTTTTTTAACCTTGTAGTCTTTTAATTTAAATAAAAAAAATCATTTCTCAAGTTCTGCAAAAACTGTCCATTTAAGCTTCTTAAAGCCCAACTAATTCTAGCTTATATGTGCTTAGATCCTCTTTATATTTCTTATTAGAAGGATTATTTAGTTAACCGTTTCTGCATATATTAGTTTAGATCATAGTTTATTCATATAGTTTCATAAAATCATAAGAAAACAAAAAAAAATGGCATAGTAATAGCTCATTGTCTACTGCTTCTTTGATTATTATGCCTTATGATTACCCTGTCCTAAGTTCCTTTGAGTTTTCTAAATTTGTTTTTCATTTTAAACTTGATTTTAAAAGATAAAGGGTTGTTTGGGTCAAGGGTTAAAGTGGGTAAAAATCTGTTTTTAAACCATTGGGTCATTTGGCCAAGTTGTGTAAACCTTTTTAAGATGTTTTTAATCAATTTTCAAGAGTCTTAGAGACTATAAGCTAGTTTTTAAGTTTTCTCTTCTAAGTGTCTCTAACTGTGGTGAAAGAACAATTATAAGGACCTTATTTGATTGAGCTTTCAAAATAGCTTGTAGGTGTTGTTTTTAGTGTTTCTTTAAAGGTCTTAAATGCAGTAGGATCATTGTAGTTTAAGTTTTTCATTTATATCTTGCATTAGTCATAAGTTCTTCTAAGTCTTTAAAAAATCATAATTCAGCAGCCTAGTTAGATAAGCTCTCTTAAGTTTTAAGTCATGATTTTTAGTGCATAAGCTCATTAGGTGTCCTTCTTTATCTGTTTTGACTTATTATAGGTTTTAAAGCCTTTTTACTAGATTATTTGAGGCAGCAAATAAAGCTTTTTATCTTTTAAGAAAATCACACTCAGTAGCTACTGAGTGTGAGCATCCTTTTTCCTTTGCATTTTTCATAGCTCATTTTAATTTCAAAATTCCTTTTAAATGTTGTTTATAGTAGCTTATAGGACTAGCTTTAAGGTCTTATACCCCCTAAGCCATAAGGATCCTATAGGTTGCTTATAAATTAGCTTTAAGTTGCCTCTTTAGGCTGTTTTGCCCCTTTTTAGCTAATTTTGCTTATTTGTTCTTTAATGCTTTTCCAGCTGGTTTGTTATCTTATTTATGTTTAGATGTGCTTATTAAGTTTAGATTTAGGTCTGTGCTTGCTTATTTTGTTCCCCATTAGCTTATTGAGTTCTAATTGCCTAATAGTTTAAGCCTTTTTAGTGCCTTAGTGATTTATTGCATTCTGTCTGTTTTTAATGTGCTTATTCTAGTTTTTCTTTGCTTATGTCTAGTTCAATATGCTTATTAGGTAGGGGAGTTGGTGTGTCTCATCTTATTTGTGTTTCCTTTTAACTTATTGAGTTTGAAAAAGCCAAGAAGTTAAGCCAAAAGTCACTTAGCTTTAAAAAATGCAATCTACCTGTTTGTTTTAGCTTATTCCAGCTTATTTACTTATTTTAATAAAAAGTGTTTTTATTAAAGTTTGTTGTTTTTGTCTGTTTTATAAGTTTCAAAAAAAGAAAAAGTAAAAAAAATGTTTTTTAAAAAAAGGGTGAGGCCAGGAGTCAAACCTGCGACCTCCCCCTTTTACATAGCAACGCCTCACACACCACACACAACACCAACTGCCCTGGGGTCTTTTTCAGGTTATAACATGCACAATTTATTTGTTATAGTCACTTTCAGTTTTTAGCTTATCTGCTTAATTGCTTATTTTAACTGCTTATTTCATCTGAATTTTCATAGTTAGTATTTTTCTTAGATAAAGCAAAGTTCAAAGCACTTTTCTGTATTTTTTCATAATTTTTGCAATTAGTTTACTATTTTTTATAATTAATCTTTATTTAAATAGTTTTTAAATCATAATAAATAAAATAAAAGTCAAAAAAATATAATTCTTTTTTTTTTAATTTTCCTTTATCGTTTAGGTCCTAGGAAAAATAAATTCTCTTTCGTAGGGTTAAATTTTTAGAAATTCGTTTTTTTAAAGAACGGGATCAAATCCCGTTCTCATTTTCTTTGCGTTTTTAACCTTAAACACCTCCGTTTTTGATCTAGTTTTCTTTATTCTTACTTTTTAGTCACTTATAGCTTATTAAAAGTAAAAAAAATCACTTTAGGTTTAATTTTTCATATTTTAGGTTTTTAGTCGTGTTCGTTTTTAATTTCCGTTCTCGTTTTTGTGATTTAAGCCTAATTGCCTTAATTTTATGTTCCCGTAGACTTAGGATTTCATTCTTATTCTAAACTCCCAAATCATGAATCTCATTCAAACTCCAATTTTCCGACTGTACTGATTTTCAAGCACAGCCTCGTTGGGGATAAACGACATGGGGATATTCCTATAAATATTACTAACTCTCGTTTCATTGATAATTTCTATCATTGATATTATCCTTATTATATATTTATATTTATTTATTTATATATATTAAAGGTTAGTTTCAAAACCAATCAATTTTTGGCGCCGCTGCCGGGGAGGCTGTGAAACGATTTTCGTGTTTGTTTGACGATTAGTGTTTGAAGACCCTTCCCTCGTGAAGTTAATTTTCAGTTTATGAATATTTTCTTTTATTTATAAAAATATAAAAAACCAAAAATATTTTTCATTTTCTTTTATTAGTATTAGTATAATATAAAAAAATTCAAAAATATAAAAACATTATCCTTAATTATCAATAAAAAAAATCATCATCAATATAATGCTTTCAACTGAAGCATTATCATAATAAGTTCCCGAACAAAAGATTTAAAACTTGCCTTTGTGTCACTTGTGAAGTACGGCTCACCTTTAATTGATAAACAAACTATAAGAGGGGTATAAGGAGGGTTGTTCCTAGGAACTACGACCCGAAAGGAGAAGGTTTTTAATAGCTTCGCGCTTTCCCGCTCCTCCGCTCCTTTGTGTGTTTTTCTTTTAGAGAGCTACCGTGAAACAAGTTGATTATTGGTTTAAGTTGTCTTATCTCATTTTGTCCGTTAATAAAATATGTTGCTTAAAAAATTCGAAAAGCCAAAAATAATCTTCTTTTTCTTCTTATCCATTTAATTATTTCTTAACCCTCAATTGTTTAATTCTTATGGCATCACTCGATCGTCGTTTGAATCCCCTTTACGCGATTAAAGAGTGTTCGTCTTGTGGAAATTTGCACACTAAAGACTGTGGTTGTTCAAAAGGGAGTCTTGAAGACAAGATTCTTGTTCCCATACCCGACTTGTCTCAACGACCCCTTAAAATTGAAAAAATTTGTCTCGATTGTGGAGACCCGGTTCATGGTCTATATTGTCGACAATGTGCTCTAATACGAAAGACATTGGAGGAAGTTTTTCAAGACTTCCAAGACACTTCCAA
Source organism: Tanacetum coccineum (assembly GCA_026074375.1). NCBI lineage: Eukaryota > Viridiplantae > Streptophyta > Magnoliopsida > Asterales > Asteraceae > Tanacetum > Tanacetum coccineum. The sequence goes on from BQNB010019233.1 coordinate 38,452, forward strand.
GTCATCCGATGACGATACTAACTTTGTTAATCAAGAGCCATTCATTGTCAAACAAGGCCCCGGTGTAAATTCTTCACAAAGTCCTCCACAAATTAACCACAATTGTTGCTACGAGTGTGGTGATTCGTTAGACGACATCTTCTGTCAACGATGTACTTGTAAGTCTTGCGGGAAAGGTGCTCATTATGGTTATAATTGTCCACCGCAAATTCTGATTGTCTCTAAACCGGAACCATGCAACAATCAAACCGTTAATGAGTTCCCACAGACTTTGCCAAGTGTTCAACCGACATCTTGTACCGGAGATGAGAATTCATTCACTTATGATTCTAAACCTAACTTTGTTGATGATTCTCCTAACGTTTTCAACCCACCTCCACAACCTCCTATGTACTCTTGTGAATTTTGCGGGAATGATGCTCGTTATGGTCACTATTGTACACCTCAAGCTCCGTTTATCTATCCGGAACCGGGTTACAATCAAGACTTTAATTTCCCACAAAATTTTCATGGTCTTCCACAACAATATCCTTGTTGTGAAAATTGCGGAGGTTCTCATGAAACTTACCAATGTCAACCAATGAATGAAGACTATTATCATGAGCAAAATTCTTGCTATGATTATAATTCTTTTGGTTTTGACCAATTTCAACCCCCGCAATATACCGTCAATCATCCAATCTTCAATTCCCAAAATGAGTTTCTCAATTCCCAAAATGAGCTTCTCAATTCTAGTAATAAGCTTATGGAACAAATGACAACCTTATGTGATTTGGTTGGTCAAGCTATACAAAAGAAGGAAGAAGAAAAGCGAATTGCGGAAGAGCAAGCGGCCAAAGATCGATATTGGAAGATTCCCATTTGCTATGATGATGACGATGACTATACCATTGCAATCACACCCGTCTCATTAACCAAGAGCCCGTTAACTCTCTAAGTATAGGGGATGAGCATCTTGACACTATTCCAGTAATGGAATCGGACGAAGTAATAAATTCTAGTGTTGAGAACCTTGTCCCAATCCTAAGTGAGCCCGAGGGTATTCCTGACAGTATGTGTGATGTGCCTCTTTGTAACAATCATACCTCTCTTGAAGCTTTCAAAGAACATTCTGAGACTATCATCGATTCCAACGATGATTCTACTTTGAGTGATGACGATTCTTATGAGAACATCGATTATGTCGATGCATCACCTCCCGATGCTGAGATCGTCAGCTTAGAGGTGGTAGAGATTGTTATCCCGGAAGTTGGAGGGATTGATACTGATATTCTTCTAACAATCAAAGACGATATCCTTCGTGAAAAATTGTTGAATGTCAATCTTCTTATTGCTAACATCGAAGCATTAAAAGATAATCCCGCTCCATCTTCCGATGTTATGACCAAGTCTTCCTCCACATCTCTTAACCTTTTCCGTTCTGATTATTCTCTTCCGGATTATGAAGCTTTCTATTCTGATGACGATCATATTGGAGAAAAGAGTAGTGGCAGTACCACTACTCATGCTGATTTTTCTAAATATGATTCGTTTATCTTTGATCTTTAGATCAATCCATTTCCTCCTGCCGATAGGGGTGATTTTTATCATGAGGAGTTAGCCGATGAACTCGCTCACATCATATCTCCACCGGAGTATGATCATTTCTGCTTTAAGATTGAGCCCGAGCTGGGCAATCTTACTATGGATGTGGTGAATGATATTTTCCCAACAAGAGAACCAAGAGTTCATGTGCCTAATGTTTTAACCACCCATCCCACCCTGGATACGGATTTCATACTTTTTAGTGAACCTCTTTTCGCTTATATTGTATGGATCTTTCTTCCATTTCTCACGTATCCAGTTGCTCCTCCATATCTTCTCTCCTGTGGGAATGAAGATACCATTTTTGACCCCGGCATCTCCATTTATCATTCTTTTATGCCGGGTGTATCTCATCGGAGTGGAACTTTCATAAAATTCAATGTTTATCCAAACCGCTTGAATGAAAGTCCGATGATGATTTTACCTTCCACTTGCTTCCCCATGGACCAATGAATTCGGGGTCGAGTCGAGCTTGTGACTCGGTTAACAAAAACAAGGCGCTTCGTGGGAGGCACCCCATGCTTATCCATTCTATCTTCTTTCTATTTGCTAATAAGTGTTTTGTGAGGAGGCTCGCCTCTACCATTATCTCGTGTTTTGTGTGGTGTGGTTTATTGTTCAGGAATTCTCGGATGTTTGAAGCCTCTCGGTTTTGTCCTTCATTCACCTCGAGCTTCACTTCCTCAGCTTCATTGCTTCATCATCCTCAACTTCATTTGGGAATCTAATATCCTAAATCTAATGCGACGAACGTTTATCTTTAGAATAATTTTAATGGCTTACGGATTATAGTTAGAAACCCTTTGTAAGTTAAAACATTGAGGACATTGTTTCATTCTAGTATGGTGGGGATCTTCGATTTGATTGTGCATGCTACCAGTGTTTTCAGTCAATCCCGTTTTCTACCACGCCAAGTTTCAAATAAATTTCAAACAATTTTTTAAAAATTCAAAAATTAAAATCAAAAGTGTCTTTGTCATCAATTTTGGACTTTACTGCTTGGGTATGAATAAGAGGTAAATTTTTGACCTGATTCGGCAGTGTTGAGATTTAGCTTGGTCCTTAACTTTCTAGTACTAACGTCGCCCCCCCCAAATCCTAGCAACCTTTTCGCTAATGATTTCGAAGAACGAAAAATGATAGAGTTAATTATGAGTGGGATGCTAAACAAGGTATTATTCTGGTCAATCCTTAGAGTCATGTGGTTTGTTTGTTGCTTTTTTGTTTCTCCATAGGCCTTCTTAACCTGATTAATCTACGTGTTTCTTTTGGAGATTAAAATTTATCAATAATTTGTATGTAGGTACTCATAAGCAAAAAACTTTAGCCTTAGTTCAAAATTTATACTTGATATTTTCAAAATAAAAACGTTCTTTCCCTAATATAAAACATATGATAGATGAAAAAATGAAAAATAAAAAATATATTAAATATAAACGGGTGAGCTGATAAGAAAGTATTGCGTGCATCTTGCTCGGCTCACAACCGATGTTTGAACGCCTTTCTTAAAAGGTCGATGGTTTACAATTCAATAAGTGTTTATATTTATTATGAATTAATAAATGGATCTCTTTTTGGTAAATTCAAATATGCTTTTGAATTTTGGCCTATTCTATAAGCTTAGTTTATATGGAAAAACCTGAGAGTTTATGAAACTAAGGTCAGTAAGTCCCGTGATGATACTAGTCTCTGGAGGTTCAAAAAGTCCTGGGTAACTTGCCGCAAGGTTGGGATGTGCCGAGACGAAAGTCGCTAATGGGATGATCTCGCTTCATACTTATTATTCTCGGGTGGAACATCGAAACATAGATATTTTGCATAACGTGTGATACCATGGTTTGAAATTTCAAAATAGCACATAGCACATAAGATATAATATATGGTCGGGAGGTTGATGAAAGTTCACAAGTTGCAATATGAATAGTATTAGCATCTTAAATCTCTTAAATTAGCGGGTGATTCGTTTTAAGCTTGATTTGGATTAAGTGAAAAGTCGGGATATGATGAATTTTTATCCTTTTTGAGGCAATTCTCGGATCGAAAATGCATCTTGTTCTATGATCCCTAATAGTTATAAAATAACGAAAGTCAAACGTTCTAGTTAGTTGCTTAATATGAAAACTAAAAAAATGAGAAAAATGAAAAATACAAAAATATGTGTAGGAATAAGTATACAAAAACATGGTAAAGACGGGGGCTTTACAAAACTTATGAGTCTTTAAATTCCCTTGATGAACATTAGATACTTTTTCGAGGTTATTAGTCGAGGGGGATCGGGATTCTTAGTTTTTAAAGTGCTTACTTCATAGGCATTGCGTGAGGACACGGCAATGTCTTAGTATGGGGGATTTTGGTATGCGTTTAATTACACATACTTTTCACCATTAAAATCGGACTTAAATGACCAAAAACGTACCAATAATACATTGTATTTGTATGTTTTTACTTATATTGTGCAGGAAACGGATATCCGAGAAAAGGACAAAAAAGCAAGCAAAAACGGACAAAACCAAGCACGGAATGGAAAAGCGTGAAAAAACAAAGTCAAATCAAAGCCAAAGTCAAGAAAAAGTCAAAGTCAAACCCGGGAAGTGGATTTGGAATGAGCATCGAAAACCAAGCCCGAAAGCGTAGACTGACAAAAGTGAGCCTACCCGTACCCACCTAGTGGGCCTGGATCAGCCCACTTATATACTAAATCCTTATTAAACCTTTAAAACCAAAAAACCACTTACCTAAACCCTTTTATTAAAGCCCAATAACCCTTTTTAATAAAAAGACACAAACCGGCCCAATCCTTTAAAACACCCATAACGCTGTTAACCCAAAACCCTTTACCCATTTACACCGTTAGTCCTCAAGGACTAACATTGTAGTCCAAAAGTACTAATGGTGCAAACACCCTGCTAACCTAAAGGACCCAAAATGCAAATTACAAGGACCATCATTGCAATACCAGTTTATACCTTCAGGGACCATTATTGCCAAAGTCTCAAAACCCTTACCCTGCTCACCCCTAACCCTTTTATATCTTGTTCCCGCCAAAACAAAAACCCCAATACTGTGCATCTTTTTCATAAAAGAAGTAAAGATGGGGGTTCTTCTTGTTCATTTGATCACTTTCATTTATGACAATACTTCACCGATACTCCGTCCTTGATATCCGCATTCCGTCTCGTCCAACCATCAACAACAATTAACCTGGGATACATGCTTAAAAACGTCGACAAAACGTTGAGTGAATTCATAGAGTTTAAACACAAACAGTTAGAACCCATATCTGGTTCAACAAAACATATAACATTGCTCGTAAGCCAAGTTATATATAAATCAAGAATTCCAACTAATGAGCCCGTGTACCGACACTTAACACATTCATCCCATAGGACGAAATAATGTTCGAGAAGTATGCCCCTTCTCCCATTACTGTTGGGAATTATTGATTTGATGATACAAAAACAATGATACAAAAGAACTTGCTTAAAAGGATAAAGAATGAAACAAATGGATTAAATTCGACAATATGGAATTCTACAAAAGATGGAGGATTCTAAAAGATTTGCTTAAAAGATAAATATCAAAGATTAGGAAAAGATTTAGTTTCCTAATACAATTAAGATTCCTTTGTAATTCTTATGGACTATATATATATATAAAGAGATCCCTAGACATTGTTTGTGTGTGTGTTATGCGTGTGATTGTATGTGCACAAGTAAAGATATAGACGTCTAGTGTGGTTTAGCTCTAAGATCAAAGGTTTCTTTGATCCTCTTACAGTTAGGTAACCATTCTATACTGATCATATAGAATTAGGGCTTATGTGTATGTAAAACCTTGTTAAATAACATTGTTTTTATTTATATTTCGTTGTGTATCTATGTTCTTTGTTATTATAATCCTAGTTGAGTCTATAACGATCTCCACAATTGGTATCAGAGCCATGTGGCTCTTGGTCTTAGCTCAAAGGTCAAGGTGTCCTTGATCCTTGTTACATTTAGGTAACCGTTACATATACTGAATCAAATAGAATTTAGGGCTTGAATAAACGATGTAAAACCTTGTGAAAATAACATTGTTCTTTATTTAAATTCCATTGTGTATCAATACTTTGTTATTTTTGATCCTAGGAGCATTAAATGATTCTCAACAATTGGTATCAGATCCATGTGGCTCTTGATCTAGGATCTACAAGGTTTTTCAATCAAACATTTGTTTCACGTTATTTTATATTATTCGGTAAAAAAGGTGTTATTCGGTGATATTATGGTTTTCTGCAAATTCGGTAAAGCAGAAAAATACCCTATCTTTTTCGTTATCTTTATCAGGATTTCACCTATATCTTTTGTTGCTGCTAATCGTACTTATTGGAGTTATTGTGGCTGTTTGACTTGTGCTTGTTTCGCTGTATTTAAACAATAAACGAAACCCCAACTTCTAGGGTTTTTGGTTAAAACTGCTACAGTAGCAACAAGGTTTTAAAGTCACAAGATTTATTGTTGGGAAGAAACCAAAGTAGTAATTGCAATCGGTTATATTATGAAAAACCTAATTTTTAGGGTTTGTATTCTTGTTGATTGATTCATGACAGTAAGGCTTCGACATCAATGAGTTCTAAACAGGTGTGAAATCAAGAAGGAGTAGCAAGTTGTCGATCTCAAGGGAGAATGGCTTAGAAGCTTGTGATACTAAACCCTAAGTTTTATTCTTTGCTCGTTCCTGGTATGTATCTGTGATTAATCTGTATGTGGGTATATAGAGATGGAAGCATGGTTTATTGTGATGTGGATTCAATCTTATTGAGTTGCTTCAAGATTATGTTGGCATAATATTAGAAGTTACTATTGTTAGTATTGCTTCATGTCAAAGGGAACTTAATACTGCTTCATATATGTTAATGCTGCTTCCATGACTTAATGCTGCCAACGAATACAACTTAATGCTGCTATTGGAAGGCTTCGTATACTTAGTGCTGCTTAGAAAGGTTAAAGTTGCCAATGCTTGTTTATGTTGCCAAGTATATATATTCATGCTGTTAGTGCTGCTAACATATCATTAATGCTGCCAAAAAGAATACATTAGTGCTGCTGTCCCTAATAGTTAGTGTTGTTCATGTTAAATTCGTTGCTGCTGCTAGGGTTAACAGGATACTTGGTTGATAAGCACATGGAATAACACATGTTGAGATTTGCTAGAGCTTGTGTAGTAACTGGTTACTAGTATTGCTCGTTTCTAAATAAGGGAAGATACGACAAAGAAGAAGATACGACATCAGATCGACATAAAATTGTTTTTTTGTCTTAAAAGGCTGTTTGGATTATGATTCATAGATTTGGGATTGAAGTCTGTTATTATTAGTACTACTAAGGTGAAAAGTAGTTACTACTATTGCTAGCATTGTTGTCTAAAGTTAATACTGCTATTGAAGCAGTTTCTACTGTTAGTTTTGTTCGATATTGAATAACACACATGGTTTGGATCTCGAATAGAACAAAATGTTTGGTTAAATGGCTAGTTTTAGGATTAATTGCAAAAAAAATAGTTACGGGATAATTCTTTATCATTTATTTGACATTGAATTGGAATTTCACTAGTGAGTGTTCTTATCATATCTTAAAGTTAAGTTTGGTTGGATTATGACTTTGAAGATAACTTGTTCAAGCTTAAAATCGATGTTGACGAAGACTTGTCAAATCTAGCAATGTGTGATCTACAAACTTATGGTGCTCAATGCGCACATTTGCTATCACTTAAAGGAGTTATGTTGTAGTGCTCAGTGTCTCATTGAAGATGAGGATTTTGTCAAGAGATTGAGGTCTACTTATACTTCAAGGAATTACGTATGAGTTTGGAGTCACGTGGATAGTACAAGACATAAGACACAAGTTTGGGTTATTCTACTTCAGCATCAAGTTTGTAATACTGAGTTTTCTCCATCAGTAGTCATTACAAAAAGCCAACAGATGTAGAGATTCAAGAGATGGTTAACATATTGGTTTCAGGGGAAGCATATGATAAAGTGTTTAACCATTTAGATATGTTACATGCACCACTTGAGGGGAAGGTTTTGATTCTTACTACTGCTAAATCATTATTACTACTGCTAGTTTAAGTTTCTACTGCTTAAATTCATTATTCTTATTATGCGTCATGGAGGATAATTTGAGACATTGGAAAGCTTAGATTAGAAGTGTAATATATGGTTTGTAGTTGTAAAGATCAAAGTTGCATATCTTCATAGTCCCGTATTGGATAACGACAAAAAGGGGAAGATGGTACAGAGATATATGATTTGCAACTTATTTAGTGTGGTGGCATGGCATGGAAGTTCAAAGGAAATCTTAAGTTAAGGGGAAGTTTGTTTCATTCATGGAAGATCAGATTTGAAGATGTTCATGTGCTCAAGGTGAAGATCAGATTATTGTTTGTTTTGTCATCATCAAATAAGGGAAGATTGTTAGGAATTATTGATTTGATGATACAAAAACAATGATACAAAAGAACTTGCTTAAAAGGATAAAGAATGAAACAAATGGATCAAAGTCGACAATATGGAATTCTATAAAAGATGGAGGATTCTAAAAGATTTGCTTAAAAGATAAAGATCAAAGATTAGGAAAAGATTTAGTTTCCTAATACAATTAAGATTTCTTTGTAAGTCTTATGGACTCTATATATAAAGAGATCCCTAGACATTGTTTGTGTGTGCGTGTGATTGTATGTGCACAAGTAAAGATGTAGACGTCTAGTGTGGTTTAGCTCTAAGATTAAAGGGTTCTTTGATCCTGTTACAGTTAGGTAACCGTTCTATACTGATCATATAGAATTAGGGCTTATGTGTATGTAAAACCTTGTTAAATAACATTGTTCTTATTTATATTCCGCTGCGTATCTATGTTCTTTGTTATTATAATCCTAGTTGAGTCTATAACGATCTCCATAATTACTAACTACAAAATGTCCGTTACAGGGTGCTCGCTTATCAATCAAGGATTCATACCCCTGATAGGGTTGTCAAACCTAATAGATCTATTTAATGCATTAGAGTTCACCATCAACAAGGCAATTAACGGTCACACAATAAAAGGCATATACTCAATAGCACATGGAATCATATTTAGTATCAAAACATATTGCGTTCTCATTTTCAAAACAAGCAAGTATCCCCCTCGCGGGTTTAAAAACATTTAAAACACTTAAAAGCGAGGCTATGAACTCACCTTGATCTAAGCCTAAATAACCAAACAATCCAAAGTCGTCTCGACAACGAACTCAATTGCGACCTATAATTAATGTCGCCCGATTACTTTATAATAAGGTACGATCGAATAGCGCGTGCATTGCAACTATTGAAATAGTATAAATATACATACACATGTTACGATCTTTCTTTTATTCATATTATACATCACTTAATCGAAAACTTTCTATTTTAGGAAACTTTCTATTTTAAGAAATTTACTATTTTCGGAAAGTTACTATTTTTAGTAAGTCTCGTATTCAATTCTTATATATACATAATATTTAGTTATCTTCGACGATACCTTCATCATTCAATTTGATTATTAATTACTCATACCGAGATAATCCTTCTCAACTAGCATGAACATATCCAATCCTTTCTTAGTAGACACATGGTGAACTCCACATGCATCATATAATCTCCATGTTAATGGATCATGCATATATTTCTGAAGTTCCAAGAGATCATCAGTATCAGGTTCAAACAACCTCTTCAATTCAACCCATAATGACTTTTCTTTGTCATTAGTAGATTTGGTTGAACTAAATCTTTCTTTAACCAATTCCCAAAGCTTTACTAGATCATATCTGTCAAAATTCTTTAACATATCATCAAAGAATTGATATATTTCTGTATGATCACCTACTCTGATGATTTTACAATACACTCTTGAATCTTCAGTGTAGATTGCCTAATCTATGAGTGGATACTTGGTTTGTAGTGCCTCAATATTCATCCCTTCTTCTAGAACTATATTCAAGTACTCTTTGAGGTCTTCTGTTGGGAATTAAACACTTTAGAGTTAGTACTGCTAAGCTAAGAGTTAGTACTGCTAAGCTAACAGTTAGTACTGCTAGAAGAAAACAGTTCGTACTACTCAAGATTACACTAGCCAGTACTAAATCAGTCAGTTAATACTGCTAAAGTAAGTTAGTACTGCTTGTACTAATTTAATACTATTAAAGAACTTACTACTGCTGGTTATAGAGTTGCTACTGCTGGTTCAAGATTACTACTGTTGGTGAGAAAGTTAATGTTGCTGAAAGTCTTCTTGTTGTTTCAACTAAAGTTAATGCTGATTAGTCAAACAAAAGACTAAAGTTAATGATGATTGAAGAAATTAATGCTGATTGAGAATTTGACTAAATACTTAGGAAAGTATTAAATACTTAGTCATTATATTTGACTAAATATTTAGGAAAGTATTGTAAGCCCATTAGGACTCCTTGGTGTATAAAAGGAGATCCTAGGGCATCTAGTTTAACATCTCATTCATCTCATGCATCTTATCATCATATAGACAATCATAATACTTCTCATACACATCTCTTAGATTCATAGCTTTAAGGTTGTAAACCCTAGTACTAGAAAGAGTACTCGTATTATTAAGTTTAATAATATTGAAGCTTGTTGGTTATATTGTTCTTCCTACTACATCATTATTACTGTTTCATTGGTATTCTTCTTAGTGGTATAAACTAGATTCCGCATAGTTTATATCATATACACAAAGCTTCACACTTAGTACCTTTGGATTTATCCAAGGATACTAAACCTTATATCTAACTAAGGAGTTAAAGATCTGTTCAAGTGGGATCTACAAGTGGTATCAGAGCGGGTTGAAGCTTTGATCTAGAAGAAACTATCAAGAAGAATCCCTTACTCACAAGGAAGAGATGGCTCCTATGGCTCTTTCAGACTCTGAGGTAAAAACTTGTTCAAAAACATGTCTGAAAAACCATGAAATTCTTAAAACTCTGTATGATAAGTTGAGAATAGAGTTTAATAAGTCTGAATCTGATTTATATAACTATAAAAGAGGTTTAGCTTATGTGGAAGAATAACTAGTCTTCTACAAGAAAAATGAGGGTATGCTTTGTGATCAAATTGTTGTTCTAAAAAGAGATGCCTCATTCAATGAAGCAAAGATTATTACTCTTAAGAAAATTATAGAGAAACTTAAGAAAGAAAAAGAGGATAATCTGCTTAAAATTAACAACTATGATAATGCCTCTAAGAGTTTGGATAAAGTGATAGGAAGTCAACTAGTAAATAACAATAAAAAGGGTATGGGGTACAATGTTGTTCCACCTCCACCTACAGGTTTATTTACACCTCCTATCATTGATTTGTCTCACTCTGTCATTGAGAAGTTTAAAGAGCCAGAGTTTGAAGGTTATGGACCTAAGGCTAGAAAGAATGTTAATACTGGTGCTCCAATTACTAAAGATTGGGAATCAGACAGTGATGATGAAGATGATAAGCCTAAGCCTAAGGTTGTGAAGAAAACAGTTGAGTCCAAAACTGTTAAACAAGATGTGGTGTCAGATGGTAAGTTAAAGAAGAAAACTATTTTTTCCTACTGCTACCAAGATAGAGGCTGTTAAACCTAAACAACAAGAAAAACCAGTTAGGAAACCAGTGAAATATGTTGAGATGTATAGATCACAAAAACCTAAAGGGAATCAAAGGAATTGGAATAATCTTAAATCCTAACAACTAGGGAGTGATTTTGTGATGAACAATAAAGCTTGTTTGCTTATGGAAGCTTTAACCATTTGATAAAAGATTGTAAAAGGAAGGTACAAAAACCTATATGGAACAATGCTAGAAGGGTAAATCATCATAATTCTCATAGAATGTCTTACCCTCATCCAAAAAGAAACTTTGTTCCAAAAGCAGTCTTAATGAAAACTAGGATGTGACCAGTTAATGCTGCTAAGCCAAAGGCTGCATATAATGCTGTCAAGAGGAATAGGTTTAATGCTGTTAAAGCATCAGCATGTTGGGTCTGGATGCCAAAGAACAGAGTGGTAGATCATGTATCCAAAAGCATTAGTGCATCAGTTACTTTGAAAAGATTAGATTACATTGATGCACAAGGAAGATTCAAGTCTGTGATGGCTTGGGTTCCTATAAGAAGATGATTTGGAGGATCCTTCCAAACAGGGGAGGATATGAAAAATGCTCGTATTAATGAAGATCACTTTTGTTCAGATGGATGCACAGGCTCAGGGGAGGCAAGAGTGCAGCAAAGAAAGAAAAAGAAGAATCCAGAAAAGAGTGCAGCAAAAGCAGAAAGACCAAAAAGATGAAGTGTTTAGAAGAATCCTCTCAGCAAAGAAAGTGAAGGTTTAATTCAAGAAACTTGATGATTTGGTGGTAAATCACAAGTTTAGGGGAGGATTGTTAGGAATTAAACACTTCAGAGTTAGTACTGCTAAGCTAAGAGTTAGTACTGCTAGAAAAAAATAGTTTGTACTGCTCAAGATTACAACTACCAGTACTAAATCAGTCAGTTAATACTGCTAGAGTAAGTTAGTACTGCCTGTACTAATTTAAGACTATTGAAGAACTTACTACTGCTGGTTATAGAGTTGCTACTGCTGGTTCAAGATTACTACTGTTGGTGAGAAACTTAATGCTGCTAAAAGTCTTCTTGTTGTTTCAACTGAAGTTAATGCTGATTAGTCAAATAGAAGACTGAAGTTAATGATGATTGAAGAAATTAATGCTGATTGAGAATTTGACTAAATACTTAGGAAAGTATTAAATACTTAGTCATTATATTTGACTAAATATTTAGGAAAGTGTTGTAAGCCCATTAGGACTCCTTGGTATATAAAAAGAGATCCTAGGGCATCTAGTTTAACATCCCATTCATCTTATCATCATATAGACAATTACAATACTTCTCATACACATCTCTTAGATTCATAGCTTCAAGGTTGTAAACCCTAGTACTAAGATAGAGTACTCGTATTATTATCATTAATAATATTGAAGCTTGTTGGTTATATTATTCTTCCTACTACATCATTATTACTGTTTCATTGGTATTCTTCTTAGTGGTATAAACTAGATTCCGCATAGTTTATATCATATACAAAAAGCTTCACACTTAGTACCTTTGGATTTATCTAAGGATACTAAACCTTATATTGAACTAAGGAGTTAAAGATCTGTTCAAGTGGGATCTACACATATTCTATCTATATCTAACGTAATTGTGGAATAAATGCTTTTAACTCTGCCCATCCGAAAGATGTACTTGTCACTGAGTGTTTGTATGTTTGATTTTTAGAATGCATATGGTGCATTTAACTTTAATACACATATTAAACCTGAATTAATCTTGTTCTAAAACATGTATAAAAATGTATGAAACCCTTAAAACTCAGCTTGAGGACTTAAGAGTAGAGTATAATAGATCTGAGTTTAATCTAGCAAAATATAAAAGAGGGTTAGCATCTGTAGAAGAGAGACTTGTCTTCTACAAGAACAATGAGGTCATCTTTACTGATCAAATAGCTGTATTAAAAAGAGATGCCTTATTCAATGAAGTAGAGATTATTGCTCTTAAGTCTTATATACAGAAACTTAAGAAAGAAAAAGAGGATAATCTGCTTAAAATTAACAACTATGATAATGCCACTAAGAGTTTGGATAAAGTGATAGGAAGTCAACTAGTAGATAATCATAAGAAGGGTTTGGGGTATAATGTTGTTCCTCCTCCACTTATAGGCTTATTTGCACCTCCTATCATTGATTTGTCTCACACTGGCATTGAGAAGTTTAAAGAGCCTGAATTTGTAGGCTATGGTGTAAAGGTAGACAAGAGTGTATGTGAAAAATCCTCTAAAGAGATTAAGAAAACTCCAGGTGCCCCAATTATTGAGGATTGGGTGTCAGATGATGAGGAACAAGATGAGTCTAAGCCTGAAAAGAAAACTGTTATTCATACTGTTAAAAAGAAAGAATTTGTTAAAGCTAAACAAACAGTTAGGAATACACTTAAATATGCAGAGATGTATAGATCACAAAAACCTAGAGGGAATCAAAGGAATTGGAATAATCTCAAATCCCATCAACTAGGGAGTGATTTTGTGATGAACAATAAAGCTTGTTTTGCTTGTGGAAGCTTTAACCATCTGATAAAAGATTGTAAAAGGAAGGTACAAAAACCTATATGGAACAATGCTAGAAGGGTAAATCATCATAATTCTCATAGAATGTCTTACCCTCATCCAAAAAGAAACTTTGTTCCAAAAGCAGTCTTAATGAAAACTGGGATGAGACCAGTTAATGCTGCTAAGCCAAAGGCTGCATATAATGCTGTCAAGAGGAATAGGTTTAATGCTGTTAAAGCATCAGCATGTTGGGTCTGGATGCCAAAGAACAGAGTGGTAGATCATGTATCCAAAAACATCAGTGCATCAGTTACTTTGAAAAGATTGGATTACATTGATGCACAAGGAAGATTCAAGTCTGTGATGGCTTGGGTTCCCATAAGAAGATGATTTGGAGGATCCTTCCAAACAAGGGAGGATATGAAAAATGCTCATATTGATGAAGATCACTTTTGTTCAGATGGATGCACAAGCTCAGGGGAGGCAAGAGAACAACAAAGAAAAAGCAGAATCCAGAGAAGAGTGCAGCAAAAGCAGAAAGACCAAGAAGATGAAGTGTTTGGAAGAATCCTCTTAGCAAAGAAAATGAAGGTTTAATTCAAGAAACTTGATGATTTGGAGGTAAATCACAAGTTTAGGGGAGGATTGTTGGGAATTAAACACTTCAGAGTTAGTACTGCTAAGCTAAGAGTTAGTACTGCCAAGCTAACAGTTCGTACTGTCAAAAGAAAATAATTAGTACTGCTCAAGATTACAACTGTCAGTACTAAACTAGTCAGTTAGTACTGCTAGAGTAAGTTAGTACTGCCTGTACTAATTTAAGACTATTGAAGAACTTACTACTGCTGGTTATAGAGTTACTACTGCTGGTTCAAGATTACTGCTGTTGGTGAGAAAGTTAATGCTGCTGAAAGTCTTCTTGTTGTTTCAACTGAAGTTAATGCTGATTAGTCAAACAGAAGACTGAAGTTAATGATGATTGAAGAAATTAATGCTGATTGAGAATTTGACTAAATACTTAGGAAAGTATTAAATACTTAGTCATTATATTTGACTAAATATTTAGGAAAGTATTGTAAGCCCATTAGGACTCCTTGGTGTATAAAAGGAGATCCTAGGGCATCTAGTTTAACATCTCATTCATCTTATCATCATATAGACAATCACAATACTTCTCATACACATCTCTTAGATTCATAGCTTCAAGGTTGTAAACCCTAGTACTAGAAAGAGTACTCGTATTATTATCATTAATAATATTGAAGCTTGTTGGTTATATTGTTCTTCCTACTACATCATTATTACTGTTTCATTGGTATTCTTCTTAGTGGTATAAACTAGATTCCGCATAGTTTATATCATATACACAAAGCTTCACACTTAGTACCTTTAGATTTATCCAAGGATACTAAACATTATATCTAACTAAGGAGTTAAAGATCTGTTCAAGTAGGATCTATAGTTATTCAAGGTGAAGTAAATCCCCTATATCTAATAGCTGTAACAGGCCTTCTTCTTATAGAGAAATACCCTTATTGTGAATCTCTCTCATAAGAAAGAAGAGAGCTAGCATAAGCAGAGCTACCAGCTATACTACCAGAAGAGCAGCTACTATCAGTCCTAAAGAGCCAGTATCCGTCCTTCACTCTTAACTTAAGGAAAGGATAGACCTTAGCGCTTCCTCTTGATCACAGTAATGCGGGAAGTCTGGCTAAAGGAAGATAGCATATCATAAAGAGATGAAAAAATCAAAATAAAGGCGTCAGCGAGGGACCTCTATAAAGTTATTATCTGATAGCTTTCACAGGGCTTCTTGCTAAAGAGAAATTGACATAGAGAGTGACTAATTCTAGGCTTAGTATATTCGGTTTCATCTTATAGGCTGACTTGCATCACTCTAATAAGATTCCTTGATTGCATTATTTCGTACAAATAAAGCATTAGAGAGCCCTTTCTCTTCCTTTATTCGTCGCAGGAAGAAATTCCAACTATGATGCCGATAGGACTGAAATCCAAGCTCCTAGGCAAAAGCTTGAAGCTTGAAGATAGAAAGAGAAGAGATTAACGGGATGCTTTATAGTCGAAGTTGCGCCTAATGCTTAATAAGACAGTTACACTAGGGATTTTACCGAAAGGCCTTTTGAATAGTGCTTAATAAGGCCAGTTTTCTATAGGGATTTTAACGGTTGGTCCAAGATCGTACTATTCCTCTACAAAGAAAATAGACACTCTGCCTCTTTGTATCAGTACGTACCCCAGGCCTTGGCATGATTCATCGTAGTATACCACGAAGTCTTCTGGCCCATCAAGGAGAGCCAAAACAAGTGCATTACACAACTTATCCTTCAAGGTTGGAAATGCCGTTTCTTGTTCATCACCCTAAACATACTTCTTGTTCTTTTGATTTAAGATGGTAAGTGATTTGGCAATCTTAGAGAAGTTTGATGAATTGCCGGTTATATCCTACTAACCCTAGGAATGAGCGGACTTCTATTGGCGATTTTAGGGCTTCCTAATTCTTCACAACTTCTATCTTGCTGGGGTCTACATGAATGCCATTATTGTTGACCACATTCCTAAGGAACTGCACCTCTTGCAACCAGAATTCACACTTTGAAAACTTTGCATACAATTTCTCCTTCTTAAACAGGTCTAAGATTAACCCTAGATGCATTTCATGTTCCTCCTTTGTCTTGGAGTAGATCAAAATGTCATCGATGAACACGATAAGAAATTTGTCTAGGTAAGGTCTGCATACTCGATTCATCAAGTCCATGAATACTGCTGGTTCATTTGTCAGACCAAAGAGCATTACTATGAACTCAAAATATCCATATCGAGTTCTAAATACGATCTTTGGAATGTCATCTTCGTGCACTCTCAGCTGATGGTATCCAGGCCGAAGATCTATCTTGGAGAAGTATTGTGATCCTTGTAGTTGGTCGAATAGGTCAATGATTCTCGGTAGGGGATAATGGTTCTTGATGGTCAACTTGTTCAACTCTCTATAGTTGATACACATCCTAAAAGAACCATCCTTCTTCTTGACGAATAATATTGGTGCTCCCTATGGTGATGAACTTGGTCGAATAAAACCCTTGTCCTAGAGTTCCTAGAGTTGGTTCAACAACTCCTCCATTTCAGTAGGTGCTAAGCGATAGGGAGACTTCGTGACTAGCATTGCTCCAGGGATTAAATTGATGCAAAACTCACCTTCTCGAGAAGGAGGCAATCCTGATATGTTATCAGGGAATACCTCTATGAAGTTTCAAACGATGACGATGTCTTCCAGTTTTGGCTCTTCTGCTTTCGCACTCATGAGATGCTTTACCTTCTCTTCTGGCCGTTCTCTGTAAACCTTAAGCATCTCACCGTGTGGTAGTAGAATTCAAACTACCCTCTCATGGCAAACAATTTTGGCTTTGTGCCTAGACAACCAGTCTATCCCTATAATGACATTGAAGCTTCCATGTCCGAATGGGATTAGGTCAATGTCAAAGGTATGTCCTTCTATTGCTAGCTTACAGCTACGTATAATCTTATTGATCTCTACTAGTTTTCCGCTAGCTATCTCAATTTCATAACTAAAACCTAGACTAGTGGGATTTATGTCTAACAAAGGCATGAATGTAGTGGAAACAAAGCTATAATCAGCACCAGAATCAAATAGCATTGTAGCATAGTGGTTGTTTAAGAAGAATGTACCCGTCACAATGTTCGGGTCTTGGTAAGCAACCTCTACTCCCATCACGAATGCTCTTCCACATGCCAGATTACCATTGTTTCCACAACCCTAACCTCTCTTAATAGCCATAGCTTGATTTGGATAATTTCCTCCTTGTCCTGGTGCTCGGTTTAACCTAAGGCATGCTAAATTATAGTGATCCATACCACCACACTCATAACACGCCCTACGAGCTGTTGTCGTGTTTTTGGCATTCAGTAGAGTCACCATCTTGGGCCCCGCCCTGCAATCCTTGACAAAGTGCCCTAAGTGGTTGCAGTTCGTACACGTACGACAAGGCGTCTTGGGGTAATGGTGTAAATTGTAGTTTGTACATTTGGGTGCCAAACCTATGTACTCCTTCTTAACAGGGTTGGTGATTGATGACATCAAATAACGTTACTTTTATAGCATCATTTATCCCAATAAAATTACCCACTTTTATATAATTATTGCAAGAAATGTTACTTAATTGCTTAAAGTTGTTAATTGCAGTAATTACGGAGTACATTATGAAGAACAAGCTAGAAGGCGCACATTTCGGAGCTTAAACGAAGATATTTGAAGATTGCTTATTCTGACTACATATGTCGTATCCAGCAAAAGAAGATACAGTGTACCTGCACCTAGACTTCACAAGAAAACGCGTACGTTCAATACCCAATACGGCGTATCTTACTGATTATATACTCCGTATTCAGTTGGTCAACAATCAAAGATCCTACAGTAAATGTGATTGACGACCGTTATTACTGATTGATTGTGAACGTAGCGCGCACTCTAAGGAGTTTACCCTAACACGCCGTATTGACCTCACTCAATACGGCGTGTTAGCTTATTTTTAAAGACTATAAATAGAAGACTCAAAAATGAGTTTTCAGTGTGCAAAATCATATTCTCTATACCATAAACATAAAAGTCAATTTTCTGAAGAGACGAAGAGCAGCCAAGGTCAAGTCGATACTAATTCCATAGAAGACGTCGTGTAATTCCTATACTCTTGTAATCATTTGATTTTTGGTATCATTCGTGTAACAACCCGAGTTTTACGATGCTTATGACAATCATGAATTCGATGTCATAATTATTATTTTATAAGTTCATGTGAACGAACATCGACATTTAAAATTTTATTTGTCAAGAATAATTATTTTCGTATTTTATTACGAACGAAATTTAGAAATTTTCATTTTTCTTTGACGTTTCGCGAGTCAACGTTTGACCGCGCGATCAACGTTATAAGCATCGTAAAATTTACGACGCGTCTCGTTATTATTTTTGAGATCGTAAATTATTATTTTTACGAAAGTCATCCTTGTTCTTTGACCTTGGCCAACTCGCGTTAAACATATAATTTTATTTAATTGGTGTCATGGTTCACAATTTTAATTAAATGTTCACAAAAGAAATATTGCAGTAAATAAATTTTAAATTTATTTCATGCTTGCCCCCTAGCCCCTTGTAGCCGATGTCTAGGTTCACCCACAAACAAAAACACTTGTTTTTCACACGACAAGAAATGATTATAATCTTTTGTTGCTTCCAAGACTTGGTATAAGCTCTTATATAAACACAAGTAACTCATAGATTGAAATTTTTGTTTTCCTCTTCCTTTCTTTGCTCTCCTTAACCTGCCACATATACACACACATATACAAAAATCTTTTTCAAGTTTTGATCATTTAGACCTACTCAAACATCACTCAAAATGATCTAGATTAGTAAAGAATCAAGTGGAAACATAGTTTTCTTGTTTCTTCTTACTTTTGGGTTCGGACGAACAAACAAACACCCCTACTCTTGATTTTTTGATTTTCCAACTAGCAAATGAGTTTAGATGGTGTTAATATAATCATCTAAGGTGAAAAAGGTTACATGCATTAAGGTTTATGCATGGTTTGAGTTTTATTAAATTTAGTCGGTTTTGATTTTGATTGAGGTTAATTAGGCTAATGGAAGTTTTGATTTATAAACATTATTGAGAAGGTTTTGGGTTCGGTTGTGGGTTCGAACCAAGGAAGAAACACACAAAGGTGTGTTTTGTTGATTGGTTATTAACCAAGATTTAGCTCCCTTTTAAAACTTGTGATTTGGGTTGATTAGTTTAGTTGGATTGAATTGGTTTTGGTTTGGTTTTGTTTCGATTTTGGGTTTGAAGTACGACCAAAAAGGAATCTAAGGGATAAAAAAAAGGGGGGGCGGGGGTTGGTTATTATCTATTCGAGGTCTGATCTTGCTATAATAGCATTGTGAGCATTCTCTTTTATATTTGCTTCGTTGTTTCGTTTATTTGATTTGATTATACTTGTTGCAAGTGATGAAATCGATGAGATCTTGCGTCGTTTAGTTAGTTTTGTTAGTGATTGATTGAACGAGTTAAATGTGGATTATAGGCCATTTTAGATGTGCCGTGAATGAATTTTTGGGTTAAAAATGGATTTTGGCGCGTTTCGTAGCTCATAGATTTGGGGGCATGGAAACTTGGCGAGGAAAATGAGTATCAGATATTGTGAAATTTGATTTTAGAATTAAAAATATGATAAGCTTTCCTAGACGGTTCGTTTTGTATAAAAAAATGGAGCTTCTAACTCCTAATAACGAAGAAACTAGAGCGAAAATGAGATATACATTTTAAGTGGAAAATTCAGCACTTTTGGGTAAATATTAGTTGCTGACAGAATTTTAAACGCCCGTTTTGAGCACTTTCGAGTCCGTTTTGGCCTTCCAGCGAAACATGAAAGTTGTTTGGAATGCCGTTTTAATTTTCCGCGAGGTTTGTTTATTTTAAAATCGATTAATAACAGGTCAAAACCCAAAGTCAAATTCTGTACTTTTATTAAAAATGTCATAAGTTCCTGCAGAAACTTGCAGGGGCATTTTGGTCATTTTCTGTCGAGTTTCAGGTCTCGGCTAAAACTAAAAAGTTGTCCGGAACGTCGTTTTGCATAAAATCTCTTTAGAGTCCGAGTCGTGAAAATATGATATAATGGGTCGTTTTGAGCGGGTCAGATCTATATATATATATATATATATATATATATATATATATATATATATATATATATATATATATATATATATATATATATATATATATATATATATATAAATAAGTCAAAGTAAAAATAAGTCCACGTTGACTTTTGAAAGTCAACGGGTTGATGCGAATCTTGTTGGATGTTTATAAAAATAACAAACGCTATTATTTTACGAGTATAACAATTTAGACTTAACGATTGTTACGATGAAGATAATTCCAAAAATAGTAACTTTTGTAATATTCGGGATATAATCCCGATATGGGTAATTAATAACCAAATTAAATGTCGAAAAGTTCGACGTGATGGAAACAGATAAATATTATTATAAATATAATTAGATAACGGTCATACTAAAAATTGTAACTTTCCGAAAATAGCAACTTTCTAAAAATAGAAAGTTTCTGAAAATAGAAAGTTTTTGATTAAGTGACGTATAATATAAATGAAAGAATGATCGTAACTCAATTAAGTGGGGTTTAGGATCTAGGACGCGCAAGTGGATTTCTCATCACATGTGTTGTATATGTATACTTTTTCAATAGTGCGATGCAGTATATTCGATCGTACTTTATTATAAAGTAATCGGGCGACATTAATTATAGGTCGTAGTTGAGTTCGTTGTCGAGACGACTTTGGATTGGTTTGGTTATTTGATCTTTGGCTTAGATCAAGGTGAGTTCACAGCCTCGCTTTTGAACTGTTTTAAATGTTTTAAAACCCGCGAGGGGGATACATGTTTGTTTTGAAAATGGAACATGAGTAACGTGATGTGTACTTGTTGTTTCTTGTTTTGAAAAGTGAACGCAATGTGTTTTGATATGTGATATGATTTTCATGCTTTGGTTTATGCCTTTTACTGTGTACTCGTTAATTACCGAGGAGGTAAACGCTGAATGCATTAAATAGATCTATTAGGTTTGACAACCCTGTTCGGGGTCTGGATCCGATGGTAAACACCCTGTCAAACGGACATTTTGTATTGCGACTAGGGGTAGTGGCATACTTCCTGGTCGCTTATTTTATCTTAAATGGTAAATGTGTTAAGGTTCGGTACACGGGCTCATGTTAGTGGAAATCATGATATAACTTGCCCTGAAAGCAATGTTATAGTGTTTTGTGGAACAAAATATGCGTTCTGATTGTTGTTTGTAAACTTTATGAATTCACTCAACGTTTTGTTAAGGTTTTAAGGATGTTATCAGTAATGTTGCTATGTTGGTTGGATGGAAAATGAACGCGGATATCAAGGATTGTGTCTCGGTGAAATGTTTTGTTTATTTAAACAAAAGGTTGCTTTGGAAAAGAAGTCGTATCATGACTTTGAAATGAAGTTTTTAAGTAAATTTTGAGACTTTGTAACTCGATGATCTTCATATAAATAAAATAAATTTTGCTTTATAAACGTGTCATTTGATCGTTTACTGGGACTCGTGTGCATGTATTATGAAGTAGCACCCCAAATGTTGTATTCCGCTGCGTATCATATTTTGGGGGTGTTATAGAGTGGTACCAGAGCACGAGTTGTAGCGAACTAAGTCGTTTTACAAAAACTTGGACTACAACTGTTTTTGGAAAATTTCACGAGTCTTTCACCGTTGTCCGATATCCGCGCGCGTCTCGTTCCCGATCCTTAGAAGCCTTATGTGACGCTTTAATTGCATATTATATGTGTGACAAGTGAGATACACTTGGTATAAGTAATGATTATATAAATGTATATATATACGGCATCCGTTCTATGATGTATGATTATATATATATATATATATATATATATATATATATATATTATTTATATACTATATTATATATATTATATATATATATATATATATATATATATATATATATATATATATATATAACTCGGTATTCGCATCTCGCGAAAAGTTTAATTTCTTTATGCATTTAATGCAATATCATGAAATCATCCTAATATATGATGAGTATAATTTTACATATGATTAAAAATATGTATGATGGTTACTAATATTAGTATTTTTTTTTCTTTTGTAGTATCATGGGCGAACCTTTTTCATCGGACCGTGTGTTCGACTTTCCTATGGATGAGCCGGAGCCGCATCCCGCTTACAATCTCTTCGCGCCCGGACCGCTACCAGGTTATGCTGGTAACCCGAACAATAACAACGGGTGGATTGAGGCAGATGTGCCATTACTTGGAGAGCTGGGAGCTGAGGCAGACGAGCCGATGGTTGGCCCGTTAGTTGGCGAGATTGCTGAGCCGATGGTAGAGATGGAGGAGCAAGTGATCGCTCTAGTGACTGATATGGAGGAGGATATAGCCATGCTATTCGGCGATGTCGACCTTAGTGATGACGACTTTGAGGGATTTGAGGATGAGGAGGAGGTCTGGGAAGTGAACGAGGAGTGGTTGATGGCTCCCGTCACACCACCTCCGATGCCAGTGGTGCCCACCGAGTACTTATGAGTAGGGTTCTTCCACTACTGTACTGAGGGACAGTCTTTCACCCCCCCAGCACCTGGATTTCCTGTGCCTCCATCGGTGATTGAGGATTTGATTACCCGCATGGGTAAACTGGAGTACAGACATGGACATCTTGTGAAGAAGGTGATCCACGTGAGTAGACGCTGGGGGGGGGATGGTGGAGGTGGCATTACTATCAGGGAGATTGCCCCAGGTTTCTGCTTATAGGGGAACAGGTGCAGGTTATGATGTCCCAAATGGTTTAGGCCGGGGACGGATTGGATCAAGTTGGTGCTCAGGTGGAACAGGGTCAGCAGGCTGCGACCCAGCGAGACGAGGTGATTACCAGATTGGCCCAGCAGGTACATGCTTTGCAGGCAGCTGTGCAGCAGAGAGATTTGCAGATTCAACAACTGCAGACTATGGTTTCTGAGATGAGCAGCCGTGAGAGCACATTGATGCAGTGCATTATTGGGATGGATAGACGACTTGCTGATCTGGAGAAGAGACCACCAGGACCTCAATAGTCCTATTGGTTGTTTATTTTGATTTTTGGTTGGATTACGACCATTTGTATAGTCACTAAACTGCAAGTGCCAGTTAATGAGGTCATGCTGTCGAGTGTATTTTGTTTTTGTAAACACCGCAACCATTCGGATATGTTAGGATTCTTGTATTAGAAACTTAGAAATCATCATGATTGGATGTATCGGTCTTGGAACCGAAGATTGTAATTCTTGGGGGAAATTTTGGTTGTACGTGTATCGCCCCCATCAATACTGTTATTACTGTTATGGTTATGAAAAGATTATGGTTATCTTGGTTATGAGTTTTGTGTGATTGTGGATGTTGATGTTTTGAGTGGTCTTGTTATTAGATTGACTTAACCCAGAGTGTGGAATGATTCCGGTTGGTGAATCCTTCGCACGTGTATGATACTTGCTTGCATAATCCGTGAGTGGGTATTATTATTTTTTGTACTTGCTGTGACCATTGACTTAACTGATGTTTTGTAGATTGATGATTTTAAAAATGTGGAATCGCAATAACGAATTTGTGTGCTGGACAAATGTCGTTGCGCGGATTGTGTAACATTTCTCAATTTCAGGTCATTTTACGACACCTATTATTCGTCACTATTTATTTTGGTCCGATACGCGTTTACTTTTAATTTAACTTTTAAGCTAAATCGCGTAGACTAGAAATAATCATTTAACGTAAACGGTCACCAAATAAATTAAGATTTACGTCAAACAAGTGTTATATAATTATTAAGAAGATAATTATTGACTTTGCGTATTTTATTTTTATTGGTCACGTAAAAGGCTTACGTTTCGCAATACAATACATTTAGACACACCCCGGAAATACCTAGACTTACCTAGACTCAAACCAATACCCACTTTTAAAACCTTAACACAATTTAATCAATTCTTGTGTTACTAAGCCATATTGGCCAAATGTGGGGACTAAATCAACTAGGAAAATCCTTAAAACTTCCTAAGTACATGTACATCTTAAGGTAATTAAACCTTGTACTTGTATAATACTAGCAAGATCTCAAAAGCTTCTCTTTTTCCTTGATACTGGCAAGTTCCAACCACAAATTCACCTTCATTCTTCCTAATATTCTCTTTAAGTACATGTACAAACCATGTTTAATTAAAACATGTACAATGTGTCCCTAAGTAACTTATTACCTAATGGTTAATAACCATTTGAGCTCTTTTTCTCTTGAAAACCCACCGCAACATGCATGTATCTACACAAAACCATAAGATTTCATAATCTTGGCAAACCTTGTACAAATATTGAGTAATTAAGAGATGTACTTAGTTGTTTTAGCAAAACCATTAGAGAGTAACTAAAAACCACAAAACCACTAAGTCTAGGGCATGGTTTGGTAGGATTTGGACTAAGAATTGTAACTAGCTATCTTGCCTATAAATACACACTCACACTTGACATTTAGCACTCTTGAAAACTCAAACATACACTAAGCCCTCTCTCTAATCCAAACCATCTTTGTCTCTTCTCTTGTTCGGGTTATAAAACGCAAACAAACACCTTCATATTTTCCTTTGAACCTACAATATACACTAGGGTCATCATACGAGTTATAAGGAGGTACACGAGCCAAGTCTTGGGTGTTTACAAAGCTTTGAAGCTTAGGGTTTGGTGGTTAATCATGTAGAACACATTTGGGTTGCCATATTACTCGCATACACTCGAACCAAGTCACTAGGACTCTTTGTAAGTCACGTTTAAACTTATACAATTCGTATTTTAATTGTTTCTTTGTTGCTAGACATTGTGTCACGTAAATGATGCACTAGCGTGAACCCATGCATGACAACGTACATATAAATGCTTGTATAGGACTTGTGTGGTGATGAATATGTTAAAACATGTGAAATATGACTTAAAAATGAGCTAGGGTATCAAACGTGTTCGTTTGTAAGCAAATGTGAACACCAACGCAAACAATAACCTTTACAAACGAATTTCACGAAAGTTATACGTAAACTTTTCCTATAAACAAGATGGCATGACATGGGAACGTGTATACAACCTTATCTAACGTATGCATGTGATAGACACGACCAAAATATAAGCTAAACCAACTTAAAATGGTTACTAGAACTATTATCGAACTGTATATGTTGCTAGAAGAATAAATGGACACCTAATGGGCCTTGTTGGGCCAAACAGTCCATTAATGGACGTTAATGGGCCCAACAGCCCATAGTAGGGATTGTAGCTTATTAATAAGCTCATTCAAGCTTATTGTGGACTAATGACTTATTATACTGGTGAATGGTAAGCATGCATGAAAAAGAAACCTTAACGGGCCACAAGTGAGCCCGTTAAACCCAAACAGGCCCAACGGACCGGGTCTATGAGCCCATAACTTAACGATAACCTCTACAAGCTTATTAAGAGACCTAATATGCTTATTGAAGCTATAGGAACCCTAACACAAAAAGGTAAATCAAGCCGGACCCATTAAGGCTTAGTAGCCATTATGGGGACCACCGTGAGCCCATAAAAGGGGGGGGGCCCACAATAAGCTTAAACAGCTTATTCGTGATTCTGCATCTTCTTAGGCTCAACATTACCACCAAACCAACTCTTGATAGCATCCCACAAATTCTTTGCATCCTTTATTGCATGGAACCTCAGTTGGTACTCATCAGGAATAGCCAAAAAGAAAATTATTTTAGCTTTTCTTTCTCTTTGTCTTACAAATATTGCTTGAGCAGTCTTTAGAGGTACTTTAGTTTTAACATCATTTTTATCTTTTGTCATTTGTATAGGACCATCACCATTCAAGATTACTTGCCACAAACCATAGTATCTGTGTTAGTGAGATACTGCTCTATCCTCATGCTCCAAAGGGCATATTCACCCTTCTCGAGGATAGGAAGTTTTACAGTAGACACCATTTGAGGAGATTCTACTGGTGCTATTTGTGTTGCAGGTTCTTCACCAGACATTGTGTATTTTAGGAAGAGATCTAGATCTGATAAAGTTCTTCTTATTCAGAGTTTCTCCACAAGCTCTGATACCACTTGTGAAGTCCTAATAAACAGATCTTCCTTAGCCTTAGTTAACCTGGATAAATCCAAACCAACTATAAGAGAAACTATGATAAGAGAAACTATGATTGTGAATACTACAAGTTATGCGGAATCTAACTTGCAATACTAAGAAGAACAATGAATACTAAACTTGAATATATTGATTGCAAATATTTAGCCTAGGTTACAGAATAACTAACTATAAATTGATATGTGTTTGCTGTGAAAATTAATATCTCTAACTATGCCATAGAGTTCCTTTTATACACTAAGGAAACCCTAATGGGCTTACAAAATGCGTCAAGTGATCATGTATATCTATTCCTAATATAACTCATGCATATCATGTAGGATCCCGTTAACACTTCATAACATATATATCATACACGAATTTGATCTAGAAAAGAGAAAGAGAGTGAGTTGTTTTGTAGAGAGAGAAAGAATAGAGAGAGATGAGAGAAAATAGGAAAAGGAAAATTATTTTAGAATGAACAACTACCAACTTTTCCTAGGAGGAAAAGTTATATATATACCCTGACACATTAAGTGACGCGCGAGATATTTAACTAGGACTAGGACCCGGGCTCAGGTTTTGCTTGGGATTAAACCCGAAACATATACAATATTAGATTAACTATCGAGCCCGATTCCCGATATTATCCTATTACAACGTTAACTAATTGAATGACCGAGACTTAAATACATAATGGACGAACTTCATGTTCGACTCAATATTTTGAGGCTAACAATCTCCCCCGAAGTGAGTTCATTGATGACACTCCTTCATTAGATCAATGAGATTGCTTTTGTCGTTAAGCTCATGTGGTCTTGGTCCTTCTCTTTGTTCTTTGTTGTAGGCTTGTTCCTTCATGCTTTGTGATCTTGACTTTGAGCCTTTGTCATTGTCTTTATCGTCTTTGCCATCTTGCGATCTTGTGTCTTTTACCAACATTCTCATATTATGCCTAATCTTGAAAGCTTTAAATCAGAGTTTGCGGAAGTCTTTGTCTTTAAATCTTGAGCTTTCATGATAGTTTGTCTTTGTAGAATGAGCATGAATATGGGGTAATAAATCGACTTTGGTTGATTGGGATACCGTCACCACCGTTTTAACCTGCAGGTTTACGTTAGTGATAATCGAGAAAATTGATTTGAAAATCAATCGACGTATTACTTGTAAAAGCGTTTTTGTAACACATCGGGAGTTTTAATCTTTTTATCAAAATTCATCAACCGTCAATTCATTTACTGAACCAAATCGATATCCAGTTTTCACAAGTTTCATTCATATAGAATCTCGCAAGTCATCTAATAAGAGCTTGTTTGATGCTGACTCAAGCAGGATTTCCATCTTCATTGTGAATACATAAGTATCACTCGGATGTTCTGGCAAATATCACAATGATATTGCGTAGGACTCTTGTTAACAGCTTGTAAACTTGATGATGTTCAACAAGTGTTTGAAATGGAATGTGTCCTAACGAGATTTAGATTGATCTCTTGGCTCTAGACTCGATTAGTGCATTTTGGTTTTAGTACTCGGAGGCTTGAGCAGATTGCCACCTATTCAATATCAACGATCTCGGAATGAGATGTCAATAGATAATGTGTGTATCTTCGTGACAAATGAGACAAGTTTCTGTTGAGAGAAACCCTAATGGCTAGGAAGGGTTGTGCATTGCATCACTGGGTCCATGATGTCGTCTTCAATGTCAGCAATTAACATTTGATTCTGACAGCATATGTATTTACCTGGTTTATGCCTTAAGTTGTATGGAGGGCTTCTTTGTTTACACCCTTTATCCATACATTTCTTTTTCATTCTTCAACGCCTTTAATGCTTACCAGGACGTCATTACTAACACCTTGTTGTGATTGTTCCAGTGTTAGCTCAATCTTAGTCGGCATTATTTTCTAACTTTGGATTATCCTTGGGTAGATCCTCCGGTTCTGGTTGGATCATAGGATTGATTCCTAACCTAACAACCTTATGACTTTAGAATCGTTGTGAAATTAAGATGTTGTTGGGTATAAGATCGAACTATAAAACCTTTTTGTACTGTTCAGCACATTGAGTCGATTAGATCATATTTTAAATACATTTTCTCCCTTATTTTAAATAATAAACACTTAGTTT
>BQNB010019234.1:0-67113 GCA_026074375.1 Tanacetum coccineum
AATAAGCAACTAGATAAAAGGAAGATATATAAAAAACTGATTATGCTTGTCAAGTGACGTGAAAAGATCCTTATGTGTGAATCAAAGTTACTAGTGACGAATTAGGACCCGTAAAAATACTATTTTCTCAAAACATTGGTCTTTATTGAAAACAATATCTTATAAAGGTAATAATTACTAGATTTGATGTTTGACTATTTCTCCGGCTTTTGCCCTTTGAAATGACCAAATAAGAAATCTAAATAATCGCAAGATTATTAATAAAAAATCTCTTTAAATTCACACTTAATTCTCTAATCGCAATCACTTAACAAGCATATAAAATCTACTCGCTCATCCTAAAGAAATAAACTAATAACAATAATAAGCAAGATAAATCTAAACATGGCAATAAACATTAACTTAATAGAAATCAAGAGGTAGAAAGGGGAGAGATTACCGAACGAGACGAGGAATGTGAAAATGGCGAGATGAAATGAGACCCGTTATCTAAGCTTCAAAACCCATTTCCATAAACTCCAAGTTCACCCCAAACAATATCCAAATCTGTTGCTTGTCTCTACTTTTGTTGCGTTAACCAGAGAATGATTTAAATCAATTTTAATCTATCTACGCCTACCATCTATTAAATCTTATGGCAACCTATTTTCCTATTCTAACTCATCTCCCACTTTTGGAATACGAAATATGAAAGATGAAAAGTTATCATCTCCACTTGGTGCCAATAAAGAAAAGAGATCAGAAAACTATAACTAACCGAGCCCGTTCGAAACATCAACAATACCACCTGGGAACATCACTTAACCAAATCGAATCATCAATAACAAATATCATACCCGAATCCAAAAATCAAACATCTCAACAACAAGTATCAAACCATCGATTTAAAACTTAAAATCAATCCAGAATTATGAACCGTAAATCGAAACGTGCATAAAAAACATTTGCTATTACATCGAATCGAATGAAAGATAATGCATAGGAGATTAGCTAACCTACTCCTAATTTAATCTAACTACTATCTATTCTAAATCTGCTACTAAAAAGAAAAGAAAGAAAGCTACTCAACAAAAATGAATGCAAGATATGAAAAGAAAGATATGTCAGATCCCCCATTGAGAGGGTGTCTAAATGCTCTCCTAAAGGTAAGGCGATATCTACAATAGCATCTCCTAAAATATCAGTACACGGTAAGGGTAGTGTGACTAGCAAAGTGGGCTCATCAATAACTAGAGTCAACTCAAGAGGGGGTCCAGACTACTAATGTCCTCAAACTCCTCTTCAAAAAGCGGATTATCATTACATAAGGTAAAATCATCATTAAAATCGAAGAGAGGGTTTGAGAAAGTCACATCATAAGATACAGGTTTTGAATCATCACCTAAAGGCTCATCAGACATTCCTTTGGTTAAACTCGGATTTTTGAGTAAATGATTAAAAAGTTGCTTAACCAAATGCCTAGGCAAGCCAGCTACATCCACGTTCTCCATCAAGAAGTCGACTACATATTCTCCTAAAGGTGAATTGATATCAAAATCTACTTCCCCATTATCAGTATGGGGCAAAGGTGTAGTAGCAGGCATATCACACTCTAAAACACTATCAGATGTCTCCTTAGACTCCCTTGGGATTGGGACAAGATCATCAACACTAGACTTTATAAATTCGTCATCTTCCCTTACGGGAATAGTGCTAATAACCTCATCCTCCATTAAGAGGGTGTCTGCAGGTTTCATGGTAGCTAAGAAAGGTATGGATGGTATGTATGCAGGATAGTGACATGAACCAATTTGTCTATGAGCTTAATCCTGGTAACAATTATGACAAAAAAATTCAAACGGCTTCAACAATCGTAGACAATCCTCCTCGGCAGCGGCGCCAAAAACTTGATCACTTCTGACTACACTCTTTAATATATAGTATACATACATAAAATATACTTATAAATATATAAAAAGAAAAGTAGGAATCAAAAGATCTCAGTTATAGTAATCCGGAAGTATGGTTCCCGGGTCGTTATCCCCGATGAGGAGCAATTAAAAGTCGAGAGTCGTTTTGAGAATCGATGCTTGAATGGGATAGAGATTGAGATTGGTTATCTAAAACTAACGAGAAAAATTAGGCAAAACTTAAAATACTTAAGGGGAGACGGCTTTAAAGCTAAAAACTAAAACGGAACACCTAAATTGTTGACTGAAAACCCTAAATTAGTCCAAAAAAAAACCGAAATATGAATTTTCACTTTTAATTGACTCTAATTGACTAAAAAGTAAGTTTAAAGAAAACCAGAACAAAAACGGAGTTGAATTGAGCTTAAAAACACGAAAAATGTGAACATGAACGAATCCCGTTCTTTAAAAATGAAATTTTGCAAATTTAACCCTACGGAAGCAAAACTATTTTTCCTAGGAACTATATGATAAAAGAAAATATTATAAAAAAGAATTATATTTTTTTGACTTTTTTATATTTTTTTATGAATTAAAAATGATTTTAAAGAAAGTTAAATATAAAAAATACTAAACATTTTATAAAAATTCTGAAGAAATTATGAAAAATAGCTTGAACAATAAAGAATATAAGAAAAATAAGTTGGGAAACACAACTTATCGAATAAGCTGTGAAATAAGCTAAAACAGCTTATTGTACTTAAGGAGCTAAAACGTATATAAATAATAGATATTGCAAAGACATAACGGATGAGCTATTGTAGCGTGATGGTTGTGTGTGGGGGGGTTAAAACATTTGGTGAGGGTGGTAGAGGTCCCGGGTTCGAGCCTTGCTCTCTCGGGGTTTTCCACTATCCCAAGTGTTTTTATTTTCGCCATTTTTTTATAACTTTTTAGAAAACTTGAAAATAAGCACTTTTTACAAAGCAACCTATTTTATAAACCTCAAATAAGCACAGAAATAAGCTAAGTAAGATAAAAATAAGCTAAAATACTCTAAGTCCTAAAAAACTAACTGTTTGCATTTTTTTAAGAGAATAAGCAAATAAAAATGACAAATGAGCTAAAATAGACAATAAGCAATGACTAAAAAGCACCTAAGAATAAAAATAAGCACAAATGATAAGCTAGATAGACAGAAAAGCTAAAAAGGCTTTAAAATACTTAAAATTCACACTAGAAAGCAAAAAAGCTCAAATAAGCTTATAGCAAAACCAAATAAGCTAAAATGGGCTTATACTAACCTAAATAGCTAAACTAAACCTAAATAAGCAATTACAATAAGCAGATAAGCTAAAATAAAGAAATAAGCACTTATGGTGTAAACTGTTAACCAAACAGGCCCTAAGGGGAACTTTGAGCTTAATTTTCTATAAGCTAATGGATCCTTATGACTTTCTAGCTTATACCATCTTAAACCTTAACCAAAAAGCCACATAGAACAACTTTTAAAAATCATTTTGAAAATCATAAAAGCTAAGAAAAAACTTATAGAAGAAGCTAATGCAGATAGACTACTACTTTTGGAATTTGAAACTTTTTCTTTAATGAAAAGACAAAATGCAAATTTGCAGATTAGAATCAGACACTTAATTAAACGTTTTAAGCTAAAATAAGCCATAACCTATGTAAACTAACTTATGAACTACTAGTGCTTAAAATTTGAAAGGCTAAATCCTACATATGCAAACTGAAATTAAAGCTTGAAAGTGGCCAAAATCTATATATGCTAGCTAATGCATTTGACATGAAAACTACAAAAACTTATAAACCAACAAGTGCAGGTTAAAAACTTGATTCTAACACCTTAAAAACACTAAACTAAGAGCAAGGAAAGCAAACTCAACTACTAGAATTGTCTTGAGCTAAAATTGCATATGAAGTTGAGCTTAAACTAACTGAAGCAAATAACTACTTACTTAGATGATTAAGAACAGATTAAAACCTTTAAGATCCTTAAAACTTGGATTCACAAACTTAATTTTGGAGTTTCAAAATGATTCAAAAGACCACAAGGCTATGACAGTACTAACTCATGTTAGTACTGCCATAAGCCAAACACTCATTTAAATCACACAAACCCATATTAAGCTCATGAATTTGAGGGTTAAAGCACAAAATGAAAATACCATATTCTAATAAGCTTCCAACAGACTTAATGGACATAAGTAATCAACTAAATAAGCAAAAATGAGAAGCTACAATCTAATGCTAATATTTTTGGTATTTTTGACAGTTTTATATAAAAAAATAAATGAAAACTAAGATCTAAACAAACAATTGAACTAATTAAGCATTAAACACAAATAATAAGCAATTATAAACTAATCTAAACTAAAATAAGCAAGAATAATGCATTATGAAACATATTAAAGCTAATAGTGTAAATTTAAGCTTAAATGTAAAGAAGAAACTTATAGGAGCCTTTGCTCTAAACAAGGCTAAGAATAAGCTCAAGTAAGCTATCAACAAGCTCTAGCTTATCACAAGGATAAGCTAGTAAAGTCCAATAAGCTCTTCCAAGGTAAGCTTATCATCCAATAGCAACCAAATCCATATTAAGCATAAGGTAAACTGATTTTAAATGTGTAAGTAGATTAATGATCAAATTTACTTCTATCTTAGCTTATAGACTAAGATGAGCTTGAGATGAGCTTATTAGAAGCTTATGCAACAGTAACAGATTATTAATCATTGTTTTGTATAAAAGTGAGCTTAAGAAAAGAAATATTAAAGTAGGAAAAACTTGATTTCTATTAATGAAAGAGATGATTACAATACTGGAAATTGAAACTTCATTAAGAGAATTAAACAAAACAGTTTGAAAAGAAAATACATAAGCTAAAAATTTAATAAGCTAAAAAAAATCTATGGCTACTGTGTGTGAAGAGGCCTCTATTTATAAGCTTGAGAAGAATGATCTAGGCTCTCTTTACACGCTCCTCTTAAGTTGATATCATCCCTTGAATCTTTGCCAATTATTGGATCCATATTATGACCGTTGGATTGATTTGATGAGCACACGGATTGCCAACGTGGCATTCCGTGTGTCAGAGTACTTGTGCTTCTTTTGCACTAAATTTAGTGCAAAAATTTCTTTTCTTGCGTGTTTCCTTGCATCCACGTGTATCCTCCTTGAGGTGTCTTGGCCAATGAGAGGCCTTGGTGACGTTTTACTCTGCCAACTTATAACTTGGTACTCGAATCATAGAACCACGCTATCAATTGCATTTTACCCTTTGATTTTGATGCAAGGTAAAACGAAGAAGGAGATGAACAGTAAAAACGGGATTTCCCGCCTTTACTTTTCTTTTTATATCTTTATTTGACCCGAGTGTGTATAGGATTGACTTGGACTCGGTGAAATAGAATTGGGCCATGGGATTATATGGGCTTGGGTAAAGGGTTAATGGTATGTGCTTAATTACACATACCTTTTACCTTTAAAAACGAGCTAAAATAACCAAAAACGGACTCAAAATGCCAAATATATGCTTGTTTTGCTAATTGTGTTGTGCAGGAACGGATATCTCACAAAAAGACGAAAAACCAAGCAAAAAGCGACAAAACCGGACACGGGATGGAAAAGTGTGTAAAGACGAAGCCCAATCAAAGTCAAGTCAACTCCGAGAAGAAAAAGCAAAGAAAAATATAACTTGAGGGGTCAAAAATACCAAACCCCTAAGTTATATTAATAAGGAAACACAGGCAGGGGCTGATTATGCCAATTTGGGAAACTTCATTTATAAAAGAAAGAAAGGGGAAAAAGAGAATGAAAAAAAGAAAGAAGTGGAGGGGCTTTTCTTGTACACAAACCAAACATACCCTTAATCATCTTCAACCTCCCTCTGTCCACAACCCAACTTGTATAAACCTTTTTCCCGCCAATACCAAAACCAGCCAGCACCCTGTTTTGCTCCCATACTTCTCCTGCAAAATCACTCCAACACCTAACCAAAATCATTCATCCACCCAACTTTCCCCCCCCCAGCTGTAATAAAAGATCCATTTGGCAATCCTCTCCTTCCCAAAGCATTTTCGATGGCTGAGATTGTTTTCCAAAGACGCTCAAAAGAAATCAATAGCTGGGAATTTGCTCTAATCACCTAGTCAACTAGCACACTTTGTTTTTATCTCACAAAGAAGCACAAGCTGCAAGTCCAAGACTTCGGCTATAAATAGAGCTTTTTGTAAGCCTTTGAGGCATCTAGTTTTTAGTTTTTTTTTAGTAACTAATTAGTTTTTAATCTTAAGTTTAAATTCAAAGTCAATTTACAGCTTATTACTTTCAGCTGTTGTAACTCTTTCAAGTTATAATGCAAGATGATTTTTTAGAATAATCCGACAATTCAAGTGTTAAGATTACTACTTATATTGGTTTTGTGTTTCAAAAAGCTATCAGTACAGATTATTTATAAGCCCTGTTTTCATTAAGTAGAAACTTAAAATTTAAGTAGTTTAAGAGGAAAATCCCAAAATCACTCTCAATACACCACAGCTTTTTTTATTGGATGATAGCCAGTTTCTGGATAGGCTTATAGACTCTCACTAGCTTGGTTCTATGCAAGTCTAGAGCTTATAGATTCATTTTTACCCTGTTATGAGCAAGGGGTAGTAAGTCTCTCTATTTCTTACTTTACTTATCTATTGCAGAATTCTAGTAAATTAATACAACGATGTTTTATTTATACTGCTAGACTAATTCTTGCTTATTTAATGCATTATTTATGAATTGAAAATTGCTATAAGTGGATTTACTTTGTTATTTGACAATCTATTTTAATTAGTTTGAAATAAAAATGATTTTTGGAAATGTTAAAGGCTGTTTTGAACAAGCAGTACTAACTCCAAGTTAGTACTGCTAGTTCATTTTAGGAACAGTACTAACTTAACACTACCAGTACTAACTCCAAGTTAGTACTGTTAGTCTTAACTGTTAGTACTGGTAGTTCATTTTAACATATCAGCTTATTATTTATACTTATTTAAGATTGGTTTAGCTTTCTAGAGTAGATTAAGCCTATTTTAGTACTGTCTTTAGTAGAACTTATTTGCCTTCTTAAAATAACTTTAAGAGTTTATCAGTTTTAGTTTTCTAGCTTATTTGTCATTTTGGTTCATTCTAGTTGCTTATTTCTATTACTAAGTGCTTATTAAGGTTAGGAGAGCTTCTGTCTTAGTTTTTTTTTTGTTTATTTATTGTTTCTTTGTGTTTTGTTAGCATAGCAGTACTAACTTTTACTTAACAGTACTAACTTATAACTAACAGTACTAACTTTTACTTAACAGTACTAACTTATAACTAGCAGTACTAACTTTAAGTTAGTACTGGTAGTTAATACTGGTAGTACTGTTGTTAGTACTGTTGTGTTTCTCTTGTTTAATTTAGCTTAATTGCATGCTTAATTTGCTTATTTAGATTTAGATTAGCTTATTTGTCTGTCTTAAGCTTATTAGAGCTTATTTGTGCCTTAGTGTAAAAGTTTTTAGTGTTTTGCCTTTGCTAGGCTTTAGAAATCAAATTTCCAGCCTTAGTCATTTGTTTAAATTTTATGTGCATTTACTTTCAGTTTTAATTCCCAATCATTCCTTGTTACATTCAAACACCAATCATCAATCGTCTCTCGATTTTCCATTTTAGCCTCGTTGGGACATAACGACCCGGAGTTTCTCTATACTGCTTTCGGTTTACTTGAATTCGTGAGTTCTGACCTTTGTTGTGTATTTATATATATTTACATATATATATATATGTTTATGTTTATTTACACATAAAAAAGGGGTGAGTTCGCGCGTTGTCAGTTAACAGGTTTATGTTTTTGGTTTTATAAGAGATTTAACGACCGTTATCTCTTAAGTATAAAAGAGATAACGGTGTTAGGGTTTTAGGGATTTTTGTGTAATATGATTTAACTTTAAGGACTGATTTGGTATTTTGAGGATTTTGTCTTCTTGTGATTGACCAATGTTGACCAAGAGTTGACTTTATTGACCTTTTGCTAGAAATCTCTGGCTCTTTTGCACTCTTTCCGTTCTCGTGTCCGTGTTTGTCCGGCTTTGACCGTTTTCTTGTGATTTTTGCATTATCCGTACCTACACATTCACAAACAACAAAATACACAAATACAAGTATATTTTCGCACATTATGACTATTAAGGGCCATTTTTGATATAATAAGGATATGTGATTTCTCACATATCAAGTACGATAAGTATTCCGAAAGATTCAGAGAAAATTCGTTTTGACCAAAGGAAAAATCAGAAATCCCTCGGGTCGTTCTCCCAACGAGGTGCAAATTGAAAATCGAAGACGTTTGTGATCGCGCGTTTGAATGGTTAAAGACTTTTGGATTTGGTTTTTTTAATTCTATGATTAAAATGCAAAAACTATTAAGGAAAAACTAAAAATAAAAGCTAAAAGTGATTAAAACCTAAAAACAAGACGGGATCCTAAAAACGTGATTTAAAAACTTAAATTATCACAAATTAAAACCCTAAAATGATTTTTAAGTTTTTCTAATCCTAAATGACTAAACTAAAAGGAAAATTAAAGAAAATCCTAAATCGAAAGCTTTTAAAGTGAAAAAACGAAGAAAACGAGAACAAGATTTGAATCCCGTTCTTTAAAAAGTGAAAATCTAAAATACTAACCCTACAAAAACAAAATTAATTTTCCTAGGTTCTATTTGATAAAAGAAAATTTTGAAAAAAAGAACTATATTTTTTTTACTTATTAATATTTTTTATGAATTAAAAACTGATTTTAAAAGAAAAATTGATTAAAAATAGTAAACTTAAATGGAAAATTCTAAAAAATAAGGAAAAGTGGCTTGAAGGATGCTGGTTCTATGAAAAATAAAAGCTGGAAAGGTGGCTTATCTAATAAGCCAGAAATAAGCTAAACGTGGCTTATGGCTTATAATGGAAAAAAGAGGGTAAAAGAATTGTTGGTGCAAACTATGACAGAAAAGACCCAAGGGCAGGAGTGGTTTGTGTGTGTGGTGTTAAAACGGGTAGAGGTTGGTGAGGTTGAGGGTTCGAGCCTTGCTCACCCTCAACTTCACAATTTCCCCGTTTTTAATTTTTGAAACTTTTTCTTTTTGCAAACTTATAAAATTAGCCAAAATGTTAAACTTTGAAAAAAGTGACTTTTTATACAACTTAAAAATAAGCACAGGAATAAGCAATAAGAACTGGCAGACTAGCTAAATTACTTTAAGTCAAAAGGGGCTTAACTGTGGGAACTATTCTAGGCAAATTAAGCTAGACTAACTAACAAATAAGCTAAAACAAGTAAGCTACTATACCTAATAAGCAAAGACAAACAAAAATAAGCTAAAAATCACAGACAGATTAGCCAGAAAAAGCAAATAAGCTATAAGCACAAACAGGCAGTCAAAAGCCAAAGGGGGGCTTTTTAGGCTTAATTTTTAAGCACCTAAAGGATCCTTAAGGACAAACAGCTTATATAGGCTTAAAGATTGGCTTAAGGCCTTTCTAAAACTGCAAAGAAAATAGAATTTGAAAAACAAATATGCACTAAAAAGGGCTAATGAAAAGGGCAGTTCACAAAGAGCATATGCTGATTTGGTTTCCTTTCAAGGAACAATTGGCTTTTGCAGCGTATAAAATAAGCTAGAAAACATGCTTAAAAATAAAAAATGAATGAAAACAGATTGAGTTAAGCCTCCAACGAGCTTATGCTCAAGATTTCAAAAGTTAAAAACAATTTTAACTATCTGGTAAATGGAATTGAAAAAGGCAGTTTTTAACTAAGAAAGACACTAAACCAAAAACTTGACAGATTTTAAAAACACAAAGAGAAATAAAGGACACTAATCTAATGCATTAAGACACTAAAAATGACACAAAAACAAGACTCAAAAGATGATTTAAAATGCCTTAACCAAATAAGCTCCTGTTGATTGTTTATTACCACAGTCATAAAAGACTACTTAGAAAAACTTGAAAACAATCTTTGAGAGCTTAAAACTCTTTAAAACAGCTTATAAGTAACTTAAAAAAGTTGGCCAAAAGTAGCCAAGGTGACCCAATAGGTTTTTATACGAAAATGACCCAATTGAACCCTTGACCCAAACAACCTTTAAGCTTTTTAAAACAAATTTTAAACCTGTTTTGAAAGAGTAAAGAAGAATTTTTTTGAAAAACAGTTAACAACTAAGCAACATTAAACTTAAATAAGCAAATTTCAAACAAGGATAAGCAACAAAAATAAGCACAAGTAAATAAGCAGATTATAAGGCAAAACGGCAGTTTAACTCAGTAACATAAACATAAGATAAATAAGCATAAAAGAAAGACAAACAAGCAATAAAAGATTACAAATAAGCAGGATAAGGAATAATAAGCACAAAATAAGCAAATTAATAGTGAAATAAGCAAAAGTGCAAAAATTTGAAAAAGGAAACTTATAAAGGGTCCAATCTTAATGGCAATGAAATAAGCTCTCAAACTAGCTTATACACACCTATATGCTTACTATAAGCTCTAAACCAATGGCCATCCCTTATAAACCATGCTCCAATGAGTTCTTCTTTTTTATATTTTTGGATTTTTAAGTTTTTTTGACAGAAAATATAAACAAGCTTTAATATAGGCTTTTAATGGCTTAAAAGCTTATACCAAGGCTCAACAAACAGTATTTAAAGATAATGTAATGTAAATAACAAGTATTTAAAGAAAGCTTTTAAGAAATGACAATGATTAAAATGCAAGTAATTTAAATGACAGGAAAATTAAAGTGACAATGTATTAAAATGACAGTATTAAAATGGTACAAAATTAGGTTTATAAGATTTTGCCTTCTAAATACTAAAATTCGAACAAAGAAAACAATAAGCTATCTAGTTCTATTTATACTAAAAGCTTCCAAGTCTTGTGTTTATTCTGTGAGAGCTTCAAGCAGTGTGTTTGTTGTGTGAGATGAAAGCCTAAGTCATCTTAGCCATTCATTTGCCTTTGAGCCCATGTACTTTGAATCCTTCCCTTGAGTTACTTGTTGTTTCCTCAACAATGTGGTGTAAGGGAATGCCCAGCGTGTTACTTGGCAGCTAGTGAGGTGGGGTGTGATGGGAAAATGACAGGTTTGGAGTGGGGTTTGTTTTGAGGAAAACAAACAGTAATTGGGTTTTTGTTTTGGCGGGAAAGTGAGTTACACTCTGTTTGAGTTAAGTGCAGGGTGAAGTTTTGGAAGATGGCAGGATTGGCCCCTCAATGTTATATAGCATATTGCAATTGCCGTCCTTGTGTAGTGTTAGAAAGTTTAGGGGTTGCTAGGAACAGCCCTTCATTATTATATATGTTGTGACACGCATGGTCCTTGTTGACTTAACAGGGTTAAGTGAAAAGAGGTTAATGGGTTAACTCTGTTATGTTGCTAAGCCTTTTTAGTTTAACTATTTGGGCCTAGTTATAACCATTTGGTCGAGTATGGTTTTAAAAGGGATATGGGCCTCTTTTTAAACTTGGGCTTTTATAGTCTTCATGTAATGTATAAATGGGCTGACCCGGCCTATTAGATGGGTACGGGTGGGCCCATTAAGTGTTTTTTCGATTTTGGCTTCGGGTTTGACCATTGACTTCCCGAGGTTGATTTTGACTTTGGTTGACTTTGGCTTTGATTTGACTTTGTCTTTTCCATGCTTTTCCATTCCATGCTTGGATTTGTCCGTTTTTGCTTGATTTTTCGTCCTTTTGTCGGATATCCGTTTCCTGCACAAGATAAGTGAAAAAACAATAAAAAAAAAAAAGTAATATAATGTATTTATGGTACGTTTTTGGTCATGTAAGTCCGGTTTTTAATGGAAAATGGTATGTGTAATTAAGCACATACCAAAATCCCCCATACTAAACTATTGCGTGTCCTCACGCAATGCTATAAGTAAGCACTTAGAAAACTAAGAATCTCAATCCCCCTCGACTAATAACCTCGAAAAGTAGCTAAGTGTTCGTCAAGGGGAATGAAAGAATCAAAAGCTTTGAAAAGCCCCTGTTTTACCATTTTTAAATGTATTCACTTATTTCCACGTGTTTTTTTTGTTCTTTCATCTTTCTCATTTTTTTGTACTATTCATATTAAGCAACTAACTAGATCGTTTGACTTTTGTTATTTTATAACTTTTAGGGATCATAGAACAAGACACACTTTAATCCTAAAATGCCCCAAAAAGGATAAATTCATCGTTCCCGACTTTTCACTTGTCCAACTAAGCTTAAAACGAAATCACTGTTAAATATGAGTTAAGATGCTAACACTACTCATATTTGCAACTTGTGAACTTTTCACTCCTATATATTAGGCGAATGTGCTAATTTGAATTTTAACCATGGATCAACGTTTTGCAAAATTCTATGCTTCACGTTCCACCCGAGAATAATGAGTTTGAAGGCGAGATCATCCCATGTAGCGACTTTCGTCTTGGCACATCCCAACCCTCGCGGCTAGTGACCAGGCACTTTGACACCCCACAGAAGACAGTATACGGGACTCACTGGGAACCTAGGTTTTCAAAACTCTCAGGTTTCCCATTTACACATAGCTTATTTAGAAACTTAAAATGAATTAGTCAAAGTTCAAAAGCATATTTAAATTTAACAAAAAGAGATTTTTCCCATATTTATTAATTCACGTTTACTACACTTAATACAATTATTCATTCTTAAGGAAATTCTCGACCTTTTAGAAGGCTGCAACATCGGTTGTGAGCCGGTAAGATGCAGCAAACTTTTATCAGTCTCGGATTATTATTCTTACTATGGGCTTTCTTTAGAAGGCTGCAACATCGGTTGTGAGTCGACAAGATGCAACAAACTTTTTTCAGCCCACAGTTTATAATTATTACTCTTTTTTTTTAATTTTTTCCATTTTTTTTACATATAATACCATGATATAGAGAAAATTTCGTTTTAGAAAATTTAAGTATAAATTTGAACTAAGACTAAAAAATATTATTGACTACATCTCAAAAATTGTTGATTTAAGTTTAATTTTCAAAAATAGCACGTATTATTAGTCCAGTTAGGAGCTTATGGGAGAAAAGCCACAAATTACATACATGAGCTCTTAAGATTTCCAATTAATCCTTGTTTAGCATTTAACTCATAATTAACTCTATCATTTTTCGTTCTTCGTGAAGATTCGCGAACGCTTAGTCTAAAAGTTAAGGAACAAGCTAGAGCTCAACACGCTCGATCGAGTTAAAATTTATTCTTATTCTACCCAGCAGGAAAGTCAAAATTGTGACAAAACACTTATTTTCTTTTTGAAGATTTTTAAATTTTTTCATTTTTTTGAAATTTTGGTTGTAAAAACGGGATTACGTAAAAACAACGGCTGCAGGCACAATCAAATCGAAGATCCCCCCATACTAGAATTAAACATTGTCCTTAATGTTTTAAGAAGGGTTTCTACGTAAATCCTAAGCCGTTTATTAGGTATGCTTAAAGATAAACGTTAGTCGATAAGATTTGGATATCGGATTCCCAAATGAAGCTGAGGATGTGAAGCTCTTGTGAACGAAGGACAAAACTGCGAGCACGAGAGGCTTCAAAAATCTGGGACATCCTGGACAATACAACACAAAACACAAAACATAGAAAATGGAAGAGGCGAGCCTCCTCACAACAACAAAACACTTATTCATTACTACATAACTACCATACTACTACAACGATTATACTAGGATAAGCATGGGTTGCCACCCATGAAGCGCTTGTTTTAGGTCACTTAGCTTGACCTGATCCCCCATACTTGAGCTTGTCAAGGGGGATAGAAATGGGGATGACGAACACCTAAATTTGGAGTGTTGTCAACATGAATCAACATCGGGCTTTCATGAGAAAGCTGGAAATCTTTCAAGCCTGGATGTGATGAAGAAGGAGGAGATTTCTCCTTATAAGCAAGAACATCGTTATTGAAAACCTTGTCTTCATTTTCGGATGAAAATGGAAGTAAAGTATCAATCACGGGGGAAAGAGGAGCAAGAAATCTAGTGGATTCGACTTCAATGCATATCCTCGGATCGTAAATCTTGTTTCTATCTCTGGAAGGAGAAGAAACATCAGGATCGGATCCGAGATCATTATTAGAAGGAATGAAGTCGAGAACCATAAGAAGGGCGAGATGGGTGGGCGAAATATTAGGCACATCCACAGGGATGTCTTCCACCACATTAATGGTTGAATCTCCCGAATCGGGATAATCAACATGAAATGAATCGAACTCGGGAAGGGAAGTAGAATTATTGTCATCTTCCGAGTCAAAATCATCACTCTTAATACCCGGTGGTATTGAGTCATCCGGACGGGAAAATATATCGATCTCTTCCCTAAGAGAGTCACTATCCTCAACGGGGATAGGAAATGTAGGAAGAGACTCGATGATAGTATTAGAATTGTCTTGAAAAGCTTCCGGTGGTCAGGGAGAAGAGTTATCGTAAAGTAAACTCTCTAAAAACAAAATATCACCCTTCGGATCAAGGTTGATATTATCAATTCCCGATAGAATTGATTGGAGACGAGTGAGTTCACCGGCGAACTCATCGAGAAGAAAATCAATCTTAGGAGGGGAAGCCATCAAGGTATCATGATTGACTAATGATTCAAGAAGATAAGACTCGGCTTTAAAACGAACATCTTTCGGCGTAGAATTGAGGTCTTCATTATGAATCAGATTAAACTCATTAGAAATGATTTCCTCGTCAAGATCAAAAAGAGGGTTAGAATAAGTTTTAAAACTCATTACGTCTATAACCTCCTCATGACTTGACTCCTCATCACTAGAGGCAGAATCGTCGAAGAGAGGATTGGAAAACATTGAAAAATTTGTCGTTTGAGAATCATCACAATCGGGCACATCACACTCACTTTCGATATCAGAGAAATCCTCTGACTCACTTGGGGTTGGGACAAGGTTCTCAACACTAGACTTTATGAATTCGTCCGATTCCATTTCCGGAATAGTGTCAAGATGCTCATCCTCCATTATGAGAGAGTCAACGAGCTTCTCGGGTGTGATTGCAATAGTATAATCCTCGTCATCATCATCGTCGTAGCAAAAAGAGTTGAAATGTCATGAAGGATAAGTACTGAGATTAGCCACATGCTCTAGTGTTTAAAGCTTTTTCTTTTTATTAATTTCAATACTCATTTCATTGAAATTTCCGTTAAGCTTATTAATCTTAATCTCAATATCAATTCTCCCACTACGATAATCCTTTTCATTAATTAAAGTTTTCATTTCATCTAAATACTGCTGCTATCAGAATCCACCATAACATAGATACTTAATCTCTTAGGAGGGTTTGGTGAATGACGGAAACGCGGGGTTTTCAATTGGTCAAAACCAGAATAACTAGAATCATAACACGGATTAGGTTCGTAATAATTCTGGTTTATCGGTTGACACTGGAAAGTCTCATGAAGACCCCCGCAATTTGCACAATAAGGCTCATTGAAGACAAATTGATCACATTGACAAGTCTCATGCTTGCCCCCAAAGCAGCTACAACAAATATATTGTTGTTGAAAACTTGGTGAAGTTTGTGGAAAATTATCATAGTTTTGATTGAAACACAGGTCCTGATTATAGACAAACGGGACTTGAGGTGGACAATCGTAACCATAATGAGCACCGTTCCCACAAAACTCACAAGTACATCGTTGACAAAAGAAATCGTCTAACGAATCCCCACATCCGTAACAAAAATTTTGGTTGATTTGTGGAGGACATTGTAAAAAATTTTGTGCAAAATTTAACTGGGTCATTTGTGATAGTGGGAACTTTGTTCTTGAGGTGTGTTATCAAAGTTAGGATTTGCATTCAATGACTCAATGGAATGAGTTAGGGGTTGCGGAGGTGGGTTGAAAACTTTTAGAGAATCAATGAAATAATTTAGATTAGAGTCATCAATTGATGAATATTCATTACAAATGTGGCAAAATCCTTTACTAAGACCAGACCAACACCTCTTGCAAGTACACCGTTGACAACGTTCATGTTCTTCTAACGGATCTTTACAATGAAAACAATGACGTTGATTG
This sequence comes from Tanacetum coccineum, assembly GCA_026074375.1. Classification (NCBI taxonomy): domain Eukaryota; kingdom Viridiplantae; phylum Streptophyta; class Magnoliopsida; order Asterales; family Asteraceae; genus Tanacetum; species Tanacetum coccineum. The sequence continues at coordinate 16,011 of BQNB010019234.1, forward strand.
AATGACGCCATAAGAATTAAACAATTAAGAGGGATAGGAAGAAGAATTAAATGGCAAAGAGGTTAAAGGAGATTATTTTGGTTTTTTCAATAATTAATTAACAATTTATTTTAATTAGACCGAAGAACATAAACCAAAACCAACTGCTTCAACGGTACTCTTTAAAGAAAAAGCACAAGTGCGAAGGAATGGGAAAGCTCGCAGCTATTAAAAACCTTCTCCTTTCAGGTCGTAGTCCTCGAAACAACCCTCCTTATACCCCTCTTAGAGTTTGTTAAACTTTTAAAGGTGAGCCATACTTGACAAGTGATACAAAGGCAAGTTTTAAATCTTTGAATTGAGAACTTATTTGGTATTGTTGGTTTTTTATATATTAAATAAAAGAAAATATTCACAAACGGGAATGATAACTTCACGAGGGAAGGGTCTTCAAAAACTAATCTTCAAACGTAACGATAATCTTTTACACCTCCCCGGCAGCGGCGCCAAAAATTGATAACCTTTAAAACTAGCCTTTTTGTATATATAAATTATAATAAATATAATAAATATATAAGGATAATTTCAAGATTATAATTCAATTATAGTACGATAAGTCTTCTGAAAGATTCAAAGAAAATTCCTTTTGACCAAAGGAAAAATCAAAAATCCCCCGGGTCGTTCTCCTAACGAGGTGCAAATTGAAAATCGAATTACGTTTGTGATCGCGTGAATTGAATGGATAAAGATTTTTTGATTTTGGAAACTAATTCTACAATTAAAATGCAAAAACGAGTAAGGAAAACCTAAAAACGAAAGCTAAAAGTGATTAAAAGCAAAAACGAGAACCGGACTTGAAATCCGTTCTTTAAAAAATGAAATTTTGCAAAAATAACCCTACGAAAGCAAATTTAATTTTTCTATGTGCTAAATGATAAAAGAAAATTTTGAAAAAAAGAATTGTATTTTTTTGATTTTTTAATAATTTTTTATGAATTAAAAACGATTTTAAAAAGAAAAATTAATTAAAAATATTAAACTTAAATAGAAAATTCCAAAAAAATAAGGAAAAGTAGCTTGAAGGATGCTGGTTCTATGAAAAATAAAATCTGAAAAAGTGGCTTATCTAATAAGCCAGAAATAAGCTATTAAAGCTTATAAGCTAAACTGCCAACACCCCTTTAAATACAAAATAATGCAAACATATAATGAAAAAGTCCCAAGGGCGTGTTGGCATTAGAGAGTGTGTGTGAGGCTTAGTATAAAGGGGGAGGTCCAGGGTTCGAGTCTTGGCCTCCCCTTTTTGCAAAAATTATTTTTTTTTTCTTTTTTTTAAAACTTATAAAACTAGGAAAATTAAACAACTTTAAAAAAGACAATTTTTTTAGAAACTCAAAATAAGTTGGAAAATTAAGCAACAAGAAGCAGCAGTTTCACTTTTTCACTATGATTACACTAAGTAAATGGGTGGGCTTTTTCTTGACAAATAAGCAAATAAAAATGAAAAATAAGCAAGAACAGATTATCTACTATACCTAATAAGCAAGTTTAAACAAAATAAGCTAAAAAGATAAGCTAAAAGATGGCAGAATTCCTCAAAAGCTTTAAACTTAAATTTTCTAAGCTAAAATGCACATAGACTTAAATAAGCTCTACCCTAAGGTTAATAAGCTAAAAGAGATTCAAACTAACCTAATAAGCAATTACTAACAACAATAAGCTAAGAAAACAGCCTAGAAAACACAATTAAGCAAATAAGCACTAAGGGCAAAAATGGCAGACAAAAGCCCCAAGGCCACTTTTTGGGCTTATATTTAAGCCACTTAGAGGAAATCTTATAGCTTAAGGCTATACCAATGAAAAGATCAGCTAGTGGGCTTTTAAAATAAGCAAAGAACTCAAACTTTAAAATGCAAATAAACTGTTAAAAAGACCTGTGAAAGATGGCAGTTTGCACCAGGGCAACTTTTTGGATTTCTTAATATGACAAAGGGCTGAGCCAGGAGCCTAGTAATTAGCTACAATTAATAAATTAACATTTAAAAGAAGTTCAAAAGATGGATAACATAACAATGGATTGTTCTCAAGATCCAAAAGCTAAAAACAGGTTTAAACATCTGATAAATTGATTTGAAAAATGACAGTTTTTAAAACTAAATAACCTTAACAAAACTATGACAGATTTTTGGTATAAAAACACAAAACTAAAACACTCTATTCCTACTGCATTGATACTTAAAAATGAACACAAAAACAACTTTTAAAAAGTTGTTTTGAAGGTTGGATCAAATAAGATATGACAAACTGTTTTTGACACAGTTTTGAACACACCCTTTTAGAAAAATCTAAAAACAAATACTTAGACTTGAAATTTCGTAAAAAACAGCTTGAAAAATTAAAATATGTAATTAGTTGCAAGTGTGCAAGTGACCTATTGTTTAAAAACAGTCTTTGACCCACTTTGGTTGTTTATGCCAAACACCCTTAATTTGCTAAAATCAAGTTTTAAGTTGTATTTCATAGTTTTAGTACAAGTTATTGAAGACAGATAATAACAAAGATGATTTAAGCATAAATAAGAAAAATGCAAAAACAAATAAGCAGTTAAATAAGCAAAAAGAAAATGAGCAGATACAAAGCAAGAATAGGCAGTTTAAGAGTAAAACTTAAATGAAAGACACAAAAGCAACAAACAAGCATATATAAGCATAAAACACATAAATAAGCAAGAAAAGGCATAAATAAGCAGATAATAAGCTATGCTACAGTAAAAATAAGCAAAAATGCAAAAATTTGAAAAAGGAAACTTACAAAGGGTCCAAGTTATGGGCGATTGAAATGCTCTTAACTAGCTTTATACACACTTATCTGCTTCCCGCTTAAACCAAGGCCATACCTTATAAACCCTGTTCCTTGTTTCATTGTGGAGATTCTTGATATATTTTTTTTAGATTTTTGGCTTTTTTGACAGATAATGAAAATGAGCTATTATATAAGTTTTTAATGGTTTAAAAACTTGGATAATGGCTTAACAAACAGTATTTAAAAACAAGTTAAGGTAAATGACAGTAACTTAAAGGAAAAACAGTAAATTGCTTAAAAGTATATTGCAAATATTTAAAAGACTGAATTTAAATGACAAGTATTGAAAGACAGTTAAATTAAAATTGAAATATTGAAAAATGGTACAAATTTGTGAATACAAGCTTTTGCCTTCTAAACACTAAAATTCGACAAGAAGAAACTAGAAACTATACTATGCTACTTATACTAAGTCTTGAGCCTTGAAGTGTGCTTCTTCATAGAGAGAGCTCAGCATCTGTGTTTCTTGTGTGAGAGAGTAGCTCAAAGTGATCTAAGCCATTGGTTTTGCTTGGTCCCAAAGTCATATGATCACAGCCTTCAATTTGTTGTCTTCATCCTTTGGCCAATGGGTTTTTGTGGGATTGCCAAGGTGGCAAGAGGCCATGTGGGGTGGGGTGAGTATGAAAGTGAAGTTTTTTGTCTGGTAGGAACATTGTTCGAGGTGGGGAAGAAGAATGAACAGTGTGGGGTTCATTTTTTTTTGCGGGTAAAATTTGTAAAGGTTATAAGGGTGAAAGTTTTGGAAAAGGGCACAAATGGTCCCTCTGTTTGTATACGTTTATTGCACTAAAGGTCCTTGTGGTGTAATTGTTTTGGTGATTTGGCAGAATAAGCCCTCAAGGGTGTTAATGGTGTTAGCAGTCATGGTCCTTAAAGGACTTAACGAGTTAAGGTATAAAAGGTATTGGGCTACACAGTCGTTAAGTGTGAATGGGCCTTTTATATGTTTTTGGGCTGGTTCATATTTAAAAGGCTTTTGGGCTTTTATTTAAACATTGGGTTTTAAACATTGGGTTTTTAAGTCTTCATAATATGTGTAAATGGGCTGACCCGGCCCATTTAACATTTCTTCGTTTCGGCATCGGTTTTGACTTTGACTTTTTGCGGGGTTGACTTTGACTTTGACTTTTGTTGACTTTGGCTTCGATTTGACTTTGTCTTTTCACGCTTTTCCATTCCGTGCTCAGTTTTGTCGTTTTTGGCTTCGTTTTTCGTCCTTTTGTCGGATATCCGTTTCCTGCACAATATAGATGAAAACATACAAATACAAGGTATTTTTGGGTACGTTTTTAGTCATTTAAGTCCGGTTTAAATGGAAAACGATATGTGTAATTAAGCACATACCAAAGGACAGTGGTCCTACAGAGCCTATCCCTTATGAGGCTACCAATGAGGAGCATGTAGCTACCCCTTCCTGTGATCCACCTCAAAGTGGTAAGGATAGAATGCAACTTACTGAATTAATGGATCTTTGTAGCCAATTACAATCAAGAGTTCTTGCTCTGGAGACTACAAAATCTAATCAAGCTTTGGAGTTTGAGAGCTTGAAAAGAATAGTAAAGAGTTTGGAAAAGAGAAGGAAGTCAAGAACACCAGGGTTCAAGAGATTAAGGAAGGCTGGTTCAGCTAGCAGGGTAGAATCCTCTAATGATGTTAGTTTGGGTGCTCAGGAGGATGCATCCAAACAGGGGAGGAAAATTACTGATTTTGATGCTGATGCAGAAGTGACTTTGGTGGATGAGACTCAAGAGATGAATGATGACAACCTGATATTTGATACAGGTGTGTTGGAAGAGCAGGAAATTGAGTTTGTAAAGGTGGTTGAAGAGCTTGTATTTAGTGTTGCTACAACTACAAAGTCAATTCCAGTTAGTGCTACTGACCCAGTTACTACTGCTGGTGAAGTAGTTACTACTGCCAGTGCCAGTGTTGAAATTCTAGATGAATCGAATCTTGCTCAAACTTTGATTGAGATCAAAACTGCAAAACCCAAGCCTGTTACAACTGCTGCTACAACAGTTACATTTGTTAGACCAAGGGGTAAGAGAATTGTATTTCATGATCAGGAAGAACAAGTACCTGCATCTACAAAAACATTTTCTTCTTCGCAATCACAACTTCCACAAGTAAAAGACAAAGGCAAAGGAAAAATGGTGGAGCCTGAAGTGCCATTAAAAAAGAAAGATCAAATTGCACTTGATGAAGAATTGGCACTCAGATTTCATGCTGAAGAACAAGCAGAGTTGGAAAAAGAAAGAGTTGCACAAGAAGAAGCTAGTAAAGCAACAATTATTGAATAATTTGATTGCATTCAAGCTATGATTGATGTTGATGAGCAATTAGCTACAAGACTTTAAGCTGAAGAACAAGAACAATTCTCCATTGAAGAAAAGTCAAGAATGTTAGTGGAGATGATAGCTGAAAGGAATAAGTTCTTTGTAGCACAAAGAGCAGCAGAGCAAAGAAGGAAACCACCTACCAAAAATCAAATAAGGAATAGAATTTGTACATACCTGAAGAATATGGGTGGATACAAGCACAATCAGCTGAAAGGAAGGAGTTATGAAGAAATTCAGAAGCTTTTTGACAAAGCATACAAACAGGTAAGTTCATTTGTTCCTATGGATTCAAAGGAGGTGAAAAGAAGTGTGACAAGAATTGAAGGAAGTTCTAAAAGAGCAGGAGATGAGCTTGAATCTGATAAATCAAAGAAGCAGAAGATAGATGAGCATGTAGAAGCTGAAAAAGATGATTAAGAAGAGGCAGAGATGAAAAGACATATTGAGATAGTTAAAGATGATAAGGTAGCAATTGATGTTATATCTCTAGCTACTAAGCCTCAGGTGATTGTTGAATACAAAATTGATAAAGATGGAAGGATGGGATACTTTAAATTGATAAGGGCTGATGGAAGCTCAAAATGGTATTCATCAATGATAAAAATGCTTCAGGATATTGATAGAGAAGACTTGGAGACCCCTTGGAAGTTGGTTAAAGCTAAACATGAGAATACAAGGCCAGAGGAGGATTATGAAAGAGTGTTATGGGGTGATTTGAAGGTAATGTTTGAACCTGACATAAAAAGTGAAGTATGGAGAAATCTATAAGGATACAAAGTGATTGTATGGAATCTGTTTGATAACTGTGGAATGCACTTTATAAGGTTTAGAAATCTATATATCTTTATGTTAGTTGAGAAGAGATATCCCCTTACACCAATAACAATCTCAAACATGCTGAACAAAAAGCTTCAAGCTGACCGTTGGAATGAGATGTGTTATCAACTACTCAAGCTTATGACAAAGCAGGAAAAGGGTCAATGAAGTGTTTGAATGCATCCTCCTGGTGATGGTGAAGACTTTTAATGAAACTTGAAGATTCAGAAGATGAACATCAAGTTTAGGGGAGGATTGTTGGGTTTAAAAGACTTCAAGATATTCTTAGAGTTACTGCTGCTCAGGTATATATTAGTGCTGTCAAGCATAACTTGGTACTGTTGGTGATACTAATGAAAATTATGCTAAGTATTTAGTACTGGTAGTATAAAAGTCACTACTGCTAGTTACTACTGTTAGTATAATTAGTATTGTTAGTATAAAGTTACTGCTGCTAGTAGAAGTTAAGACTGCTCAGAGATGAAGACTGAAAATATACTAAGTAGTTACTACTGCTAGTAGAAAAGTTAGTACTGCTAGTGTATGTTAGTACTGCTAGAGTAAACTTCTAAGCTAGTTAATACTGCTTGTGCTCAGTTACAACTGCTGAGTGATTACTACTGCTGGAAGGAATATGCTGACAGAGAAGAGATAAAGATTGATTGGAGAACAAGAATACTTACGAAGATAAGTATTAGTTATTTGTAAAGAAGATATGTATAACTTATTTGTTTAGGAGATTACGTTTGTTTATAGAAAAGATCATGATAAGTTAGGAAAGTATTGTAAGCCTTGTAGGACTCCTTGGTGTATAAAAGGAGGTCCTAGGGTATGTAGTTTGATATATATCTCTTTAGTACATCTTTTATATCCGTAGCTTCAAGGTTATTTTGTAACCCTATCACTATTCAGAGTGATCGTTTCATATTGAGGCTGAAAGTTTAGTAAAAGTTTGTTTACTATTTTATTGTTCTTCTTAGTATTACAAGCTAGATTCCGCATAGTTTGTAGTATTTACAATCTTAGTTTGTACTATAGTTGTTTTGGATCTATCCAACACAACTAAGCTTTAACAAGCTAAGTAAGATCTGTTCAGAAGGGATCAACAAAGTTTCTGCTTATGGTCGTTGATGAGGTATAGTCTCCCTCGGAACATCCGAAGGAGAAATACAACTTAGATCCTGCTACTAAACTAGCACGGGCTAAACCAAACAAACGCTCCGGAGATGCTGACGTATCGAAGGACAAATCAGGTCCGGAGTCACCACTAGAATTCTGGAGAAGCTGGTATGTCGAAGGACATATCAGGTCCGGAGTTATTAGCTTTGTCCTAATGCATCGGTGTCAAAGGACAATCAGACAAAGGCACAGTCCTTGTGAAGGACCACTGTCCTTGGAAGGACACGTAGCCAACAAGTTGTACCAAGAGAGTGCCCTACGGTTATGTCTTGTAGCGAATCCCAAATAGTATAAAGGGAGGGCTCATTTCCCTAGGACGGGACACAACACCTTTCCGGACCATACTTTACATTCTCCGCATTTATCTCACATTCATTGTACTTACTCTCACGCCGGAGTTGGTCCTGGGCTCACACCCCGGGGCGAGCTAACGGTGTTCTTTCTTATTTTCAGCTAGGAGACGAATGACTATGCTCCGGAGGAACCAAGCTGAACTCGATCTTTATTACCGCTGAGGTCACTTTTATCAAGCTCAAGCAGCCCACATAAATTTACCTCAACATTTGGCGCCATCCGTGGGACTCGGCATCCCAATCTACCCAAAAGAAGGAGGCATGGTTGACTCGCAGCCTATGGAGGAGGAATTTTAGGGAGCAGCGACAAGGGACGTAGGAACAGAAACCCATGGGGGGCCTACCGAACTAGTCAACGCAAAAAAAACCCTTCTCCTTCTCCGGCTTCCATCAAGGAAAACATTGATGTATTATTAACCATGATCAAAGAACATGACCAGCAAGCCAAGATGAAAGTCACACCAAGAAAACTTTCCTATGCCGATTCTGACAAGGAAGCTCCGGCCGGGTCACTGGACAAGGGATTCTCTGATCGATTTTCTCTTGAATCCTCCGGCACATCTGATACTCGCAGGCAAACTCGCTCTACCATCAAAAGTCAGAAGACTCCCTCCAAGAATAAAGAGCCGACACACTTAAGAAGGTCAAGAAGGTTGGAAGACCGGAGCACAACTAGGGAAAAGGCAAGAAGAGAAAGGTCCAAGTCCAGGAGAAAGAGGTCCGGACATCAAGAGACGAGTTCAGACTTCGAATATGAGGAAGGTTTGGATGACGCTTGTGAAGACCTGAATTCACCCTACAAAAGGCCTAAACCCACTCTTTTTACCCAAAGAATCACTCATTTTAAATATCATAAGAGGGCAAAACTTCCCCGAAACATCAAGGTATATGAAGGAAATAAAGATCCGGACGACCATTTAGGTATCTTTTCGGTGGCTGCCGAACAAGAAGAATGGCTGATGCCCATTTGGTGCAAAATGTTCTGGCAAACCCTAGGAGGAGCGGCACGAAGCTGGTTCGACGACCTGGACCCTAAGAGTGTAGACAGTTTTGAGGAGCTAAGTCAAAAGTTCTTGGAAGAGTTTTCACAACAAAAAATATATGCTAAAGACCCCACAGAAATTCACGGCATCAAGAGGAGGTAGAATGAGGGCTTACAAGCTTTCATGGACCGGGTCAAGTCTGAAAGTTCTCACATAAAGGGAGTCCTCCAGTCCTACGTATCTCCTCTTTTATGCATGGTCATGGTCATCCGGAACTTGCCAAGAAGCTCAATGACAAAATACCGAAAATGGTGGACGAAATATTTAAAAGGGCCTGAGCCTTCATTAGTGGAGAAGTGGCCAATGGGTCAGCAGAAATGGTCCGTCCTTCTCAAGGGGACAAAGGATACGTTCGTCCGGCATGGACCGGAGGACCTAAAAGAGCCAGAAACAGGGGCGGCCCAAGGGAAGCACGAAGGAATATGGGGGTGTACACTCCTTATCCCAGAAAAAACACTTTCACCTTGCTTATCAAGACTCCAAAGAAATCCTCGCCATGGAAAGCATAAGCTTCCCAGAACCACCGCCTTTGATCGGAACCCCCGAAAAGAAAAACTTGAATAAGTTCTGTGACTACCATGGGGACAGAGGTTACAACACTAACGACTGTTATCATTTAAGGAAGCAAATAGAGGAAGCCGTGGCCTCGGGGAAATTGGCTCATCTAGTTAAGGACATCCGCTGAAACAACCAGCGGAATGGGAACCTAGGAAGGAACGGTGTGAAGGTCATAAACATGATAAGGCAGTAAGGAAACCACAAGAGATCTTTTGAGGAAAGAAGGTTCGATATGACAAATGAACTCACCTTCCCAGCAATCCCCCAGAGTCAATTAACGGACGAACCCATCATATTAGAAGGAATAATAGAAGGAAATCAAGTCCTAAGGATTCTTGTTGACGGGGGAAGTTCATCAGAAATCATGTATGAACACTGCTTCAGAAACCTTGGTGTCAACATCCGGTCAAGACTCAGAAGATGCAGGATTTCGATGATAGGTTTTTCAGGGGAAACATATCATCCCCTAGGAGTAATAGATCTTCGAGTAACTTTGGGAAAGGAAGGAAGAAGCAAGACGGTGCTAATGGAGTTTGCAATAATAAAATGACGTTCGCCGTACAACATCATAATAGGAAGGACCGGAATGAGAAGCCTCAGAGCAGTGGGTTCTACCATCCACTCTATGATCAAATTCCCCACTAACCAAGGAGTCGTAACAATGGAAACTAGTAGAGAGGCTCTACAAGAATGCAAACACCTAGAAAGGGTACAAGGATCGTGGAAGGAGGTACAGTGACATCAGCGTGAAGAGCAAATGTCCGGGATAAGGGAACAAGTAATCCTAAGAACAAAAAGTAACTTTGGAATAGAGCCTACTTCAGATCTGATGTCACTTGAAAAAACATGAGACCGAGAGAATGCAAAAGAAGCATTCACCATCAGCCATGAACATCCGGACCAGTATGTGACGATGGGAACCACTTTGACAACCAACTGCAAGCAGTTATTGGCGAATGTTCTATGGGAAAACAGGGAGGTATTTGCATGGACCGGATCAGAAAGAACCATTGTTCTACGATTCGTCATGGAGCATCAACTAAGAATATATCCGGAAAGGTCATGACGAAATTTATATAAATTTCTATATTAGTAATGTTTTACCAAAACTTCTATTATTTTAGAAACCCGGTAAAAGGAACTAAGTTATATTTTAAAGATACATTAAATTATAACTATATAATAACCCGACAACGAACGAAAACTATACATTTACAAATGAGGTAACGATTTTAGCCACGATCCGTCGATAAGACGAAAGATTTATTTATAAAATATTATTTTATAAATTCCTGACTAGAAGGTAAAATCATAACTTTAAGACGTGTGTCTACTTTTATGCAAGGACTTTTTATTAATTAAATTGGTGTCGAAATATTTTGTTTCAATTATTTTCTCACGTTCCTTATATAATACCTGCAAAGTATTATATACGTCACATTAATCTTTGGATTGTTTGTCTTTGTTATATAATTCACGGTATGAGTTATATAAGGGTTTATTTTTCATATGTAATATATACAGAATATATTACATACTTTGTGATCACTTTTCAATTTATTTATTTAACCAACCACCAAACTATTACAACTTGGAAATCTAAATCTTTATCAACGTGTCGCGTTGATGTTACCATTCATCGGGAAATCCAAATACATTAACCTAGGCTAGTGGGACTTAGCCGTTAAGATTAGTTGCAACTTCTTGATCGAGCCGCTTCGTCTTCCGTTTGTGTTGTGCATATTAGATGCCTATCTGCCAATCGTTCTTCATCATCGAGGTGAGTTCATAACCTCGCTTTTCAATCTTTTGAATGTTTATAAACCCGCGAGGGGGATACATGCTTGTCTACAAACTCTTATACTTACTCGGTTATCTTATAACAACGTGATTGTTTTTAAAGGATATTGTGAGTTTATAGCCCCTCTTTCACTTGTTTTACAATTATTTCACAAATCTCGGGGGAGAATACATGCTCATTACAACTTGTTTACATACTCATTTACAAACTCGGTTACTTGATTTATATCATACTCTCTTTCTACTTATGGATTTAAGTATTTAAAGTTGTTTATGAACACAATGGTTATCTTTTCATTGGACACAAGCATTTCTGGTTATCATCTCATGTTTATGTGTTGCCTAAGTAGCGATTAGACCACTCAATGCCCGAAACTATCATGAACTATTAATTACGGATTATAAGCGTGAATGTTATAAATAGATCTATTGGGACTAATTATCCCTATCCAGGTGAGTAGTTCTCACTGTGTCGGCGTACCGAACAACGGGTATATATCATGTCAATTTCAGTTGGTGTCTTGGTCAGACACCGGTAGGGCAGAAATACATTTGGCATATTATATGCTACATAAATTAGCTTCAGTGTCATGAGCTTAGTGCAACAGCAGATACATTTTATGTGATACTGTATTTGTTATAGTAGTCATACATTTTGGAAATCTTGTGGTCCACACTACTTTGTTGAACATTACTGATTATTAAACATCTTTCATTATACTACGGTGGAGCAGTAGACACTATACTCTTTTGATTTCAACATTTACATTTACAAAAATCTATGAACTCACCAACTTTATGTTGACATTTTTAAGCATGTTTTTCTCAGGTGAATTAGATGCTTGGATTACTTGATGTGCATTGGAGTCTAAAATTGGTACTTTTGGTGACATTAAATTGATCATGCATTCTTTATAAATCTTTGGGATAAGATTGGTACTTTTGGTGACATAAAATGTGTCGTGCATTCTTTATAAATCTTTGGGATTTTTACATGGTACTGTGATGACACAGTGGACAAATACATTCATTTGAAACTTACATTCATATCTAAACTAACATATGAACTCACCAACTTTATGTTGACCGTTTTAAGCATGTTTTTCTCAGGTGATATAGACACTTGGCTTACTTGAAGTGCATTGGAGTCTTTACATTCAAGTTTTTCATGGTGATGCAATTATGGGCAAATGTTATATCGTGAAATTTAGATGTTTGATGAATCAACGAAGGCTTGATTTTCTAAGACACCTACGAGGTCTTCTCATGTATCTTGTGCTGTGTATATGAAGTGACGCCCCGGATTCATCATTCCGCTGCGACATGAATTTGGAGGGTGTTACAGATTGGTATCAGAGAACTGGTTATAGAGAACTAGGTTGCATATTTTACCCTAGAGGGGTGTTACAGATTGGTATCAGAGCCAGGTTATAGAGAACTAGGTTGCATATTTTACCCTAGACTATAACCGTTTTTTTTACAAACATTGCATCACATCAAACATTTTCAAAGTGCATACACACTACTTGCTTACTTGCTTAGGTTACTTGTTACCTTAAGTGCTTACATGACATACATATATATAATATATATGCTTGCATTCCTTTTAGCGTATATTGTATGTTTATTTATATAAGAGTTAATTATATAAATACTAGAACATTTCTTAAGACATTGTGAGTTGCACAATGGTCTCACTTCGTCCTCAGACATTGTAATATAAACAATGGTCTCTAAAAATATTTTTTTTCAGGACTTTATACAATATCGTATTACACGAAAACCGTCATAATTTTGTTTACATGGAATTATGTATGAATCTAAGTATTACAAGTCTTGTATGGGCGGGACTTGTAATATAAGGATTGATATGATAATTGCTATGTTAACAAAACCCGTCACAGTTCTGTTTACATGGGATTATGCATGAATCTAAGTATTACAAGTCTTGTATGGGCAGGACTTGTAATAGGAGGATTGATATGATAATTGCTATGTTGACTCGTTCATGAAGACCTTTATCTTATTTACTATAACCATATACTCATCAATTATTTTGAACGCTATGTCGATCTTTCCTGATTGTTTTACTCTTCGTCTCCGAAGACGAGTTTTAAACACTCGTCCCATACTCATTCGAAGCACATGCATCGCCATGTCATCCACCACATTGAAGGTTATGTGAGTACGCGAATTGCATCAGAAATTATTAAGTAGGATGATTTATAATCTCTTTATTTGAAAGGATTGGGATGCCTCTTTATTTAAATAAATAAATTGTAAATCACCGAACCATAAGTTTATCAATTCATTATTTACATAAATTGGGACGCTTCTTTATGCAAATAATGAATTATAAATGAGTGGGCTAAATGGTATCCGATATGAAACGAGTATGAACTCAAACCCGATGATAACCAGAATCCGTTAAGAATATCTAGAAACACAATCGTGTCTTACCACTCAACAGAATCTTAAGGCCTCGCTTGGAACTACCGGATCTCTTTCTTAAGTTATTACTTTTGCCATTAGAAATCCTTACGATCATGAACTGTCTGTGGAGCTAACAGACATGTCACAATCTTGAGCTAATGGAGTTGAGTCATCCTCGAACTAATGACCGAGTACCATATTCTGCCATCTATCGCTTAAGCTCTTCTGCGAGCTCATCCCATTTATTGAACTTTATTCTAGGGAGATTGTTTCTCGGAAGGTCCTCACCCTCTGTACCCCATCACCATTTGATATAGTTATTGTCATTATGGTTGCTGTTGTTGGGTCCTGGAGCGATCCCAGCTTGTATAACTTTATCCAATAGGTAATGTAACCCCCCCCCCCCCAAAACCAGGTAATCACCAATCGACAAAAAAGATAGTCAGACTATTCACTTCAGACTGATAGTACACCAATGTAGGCCATGATACGTCCTAGTACTACCAAGTAAGTTGGGTACTTACATCCATAAGCCACGTTGATGTGAACCATCGAACATTACAGATGTCAGAAAACAAGACTCCATCCTTAAACATTTAAAACTTTATACAATCATACTCACGCGACTACACCTTCTTCTTGGTGTTTTCACTATTAAGGAATTTCCTTTATAACGCGTTTATGTCAGTCATAAGGCCTGTAATGATTTATTTTGAGATACCCATTTTGATGGATTAAATATCCTGGTCGAACCTAGCCAAAGTTCTTGGTATATTGAGAAATGTCGAAGCATCGAAATTTGCTGAATAATGCTATCAGCGTCTTGTTTAGAACTGGTTTATTAAATCTTAAATCTTTTCCTGGTCACATAATCGATTTACACAAATCGAATCTCGGGACGAGATTACTTTAAGGGGTAGGAACTGTAACAATTCACATTTCGCGTCATTTACGTCAATAAATATTTAACTAATTACTTTAAACTTTTACGCGCTCACTTTTATTTTCCAACGTTTGGTTAAATCGCGTACACTAAAAGCCAACATTCAACATAAACAGACCCCAGACAAATAAAAGTTTACATCAAACAAGTGTTTTATTATTTTTACGAAAATAATTATTACATTTGTTCACATTTTTTTATGTTACGTAAAACGTTGACGTCTCACAATATTATGCATTTATGCATGCATGAAAACACGACTAACTTTCTATAGTTAACCAAATACCCACAATTGTACTCAATACCCAAAATTATATTAATCCTTCCTTCTAGATTATCCACGTAACCGACCCCCTTATTTATTCATAAGATTTCTTTATTTGGGACAACAATGCACTAAGAACATATAATATCTTAGATAAAAGCCACACAAATGTTTCTTTCTTTCTTTTGGCTTACTTTCACATGCCAATGCGCATGCCAGGCAATAGTCACATCCCAATTGTCCCCAGATGTTTATAACCACACGGCAAGAGACAATCATCAAGCATGTTCATGTGCTTTCACATCTTACATGCTTTTTAGCATTTGTTTATTTGAAAGCCATGCCTACCTTGTTCATAAAAGGACTAGTTATTGATTTCATCTCATATCACGAACAAAAACCGCACACAACACGTACCGGCATGATAATAATAAAATTATATTTAATTATCAAAATTTATTTAATAAATTATTTAACATTTCATTTAAAAAACGTTTGTTAAAAATATGAATATTCAAATTAAATTCATTTTTACGAACAAAGCGTACCTGTGATACCCGATGACTGCCCAATAAATAACAAACATTTTAAATAAATTTTATAAAACATTTATAAAATACTAGTCGTGTAAATACTTAGGATTTTACTAAATCAAGAAAAAAAACCGTGACGAAATTATTCTTGTTGAAATCGTTGTTGAACATGAAGTACATGAGCTTTTATAAGTCCCGTGGATTACCGACACTCGAAACCGAAAAACCAAAAAAATTGCAAGATCGGTTCCCTAGTTCGGTGGTCAAAGAAAAACATCTAGATCGGTTATCGTTTGTTCGGTTCTTTGGTTCGGTTGTCTTGATCGGTTCTCTCGTTCGGTCCTTGATGAAAGACACTCGATTGGTCCTTGAAGAGTTCACTCGTTCGGTCTTGACGAGTTCACTCGTTCGGTCCTTGAAGAGTTCACTCGTTAGGTCCTTGAAGAGTTCACTCGTTCGGTCCATGAAGACAAAAACTCGTTCGGTCCTCAAGGAAAATCACTCGATCGGTCCTCAAAGTAAAATCACTCGATCGGTCCTCAAAGTAAAATCACTCGATCGGTCCTCAAAGTAAAATCACTCGATCGGTCCTCAAAGAAAATCACTCGATCGGTCCTCAAAGTAAAATTACTCGTTCGGTCCAAACAGAAATATACTCGTTCGATCCAAGCAAGTACTTTGAACCCGTCCTTTTCTTCTTAGCGTCCTTGCGTTTGTCTTAGCCACACACGAAATGACCACGACTAAAAGCTTTTAAGCCAAGAAACGACGTGCCGAACAAACTGAGCTATAAAAAACGAAATCACTAACACAACACACTCGAATACAATACACCCCCGGTTAGCTCTGGTACCAATTGTTATCCATAAGATTCACAAGCTAACAAGAATGATCCGGAGGTCGGGGAGGATTAAACAAATAGAAAGCCATATTATTAGTGAGAGAAAAGGGAAGATGTGTGTATTCTAGAGAGAGAAACACACACACCTTATTACAAAATTATGAATCCTCACCCCTCCATGGAAGTATGGAGGGGATATATATAGCCCGGGACACAATCTACTTACTACACTTGACATTTCTAGTCCCTGTGTGTCCGGCTAATATAAACTAATGTAATTCCGTATTAGCCGACATATTTTTAGGCTAACACTCATTCTTAAGTTATTACTTTTGTCGTTACAACTCCTTGCGATCGTGAACTGTTTGTGGAGCTAACCGACTTGTGCACACTTGAGCTAATGAATTTGATTCATCCTCGAACTAACGACTGAGTACCATATTCCACCGTCTGTCGCATAAGCTCTCCCGCGAGCTCCTCCCATTTGTTGAACTTTATTCGGGGGATGTCGTTTCTCGAAATGTCCTCACTCTCTGCATCCCATCACCATTTGTTATAGTTATTGTTGTTATGGTTGCCGTGGTTGGGTCCGAGAGCGGTCCCAGCCTGTACAACTTTATCCAATAGGTAATGCAACCCCCTTAAACCAGATAAACACCTATCGACGAAATAGATAGTTGAGCTATTCATTTCGGTCCACTAGTACGAATACTTAGGTAGCGATACATCCTAGTACTGCCAAGTAAGTTGAAGACTTACATCCATTAGCCTCGTCCGTTATTAATCATCGAACATTAAACAGGACACAGATAAACGAGTCTTCGTCCTGTACATTTAAAAATTTTATCAGGGGTGGGGGGGGGGGGACATACTCACGCGAGTACACTTTCTTCTTGATGTTTTCACTATTAAGAGACTCTCTTTATAACGTGTTTATATCAGTTATAAGACCTGTAATGATATTTTTGAGATACCTATTTTGATGGATTAAATATCCTGTCAAACCTAGCCAAAACTTTTGGTATATTGGGAAGTGTCGAAACATCAAATCTTGTTGACTAAAGTTATCTGCGCCATGTTTAAAAACTGGTTATTAAATCTCGAATCTCTTCTTGGTCACACAATAGGTTAACACAAATTAAATCTCGGGACGAGATTTTTTAGGGGTAGGCATCTGTAACCAACTGGCACTTTTTGAAATTTTCAAATGACTATTTTTCCCTTTGACTATTCGAGTCGACTTGACCTTTTTGACTTTTGATCTTTATTGTCACTAAAATGATTACGCGTAATCAGTAATTTTTCAGAAACTAATATTTAACTAAACAATCTTTTTATTATTACATCTCTCAGGTGCAAATTATTATCTTTTTAATTATTTGACTTGAAAACGAGGAAGATTGTGTTATTCCGAAGTGACTTATCAAAAAAGACCCGCTCTAAATCACGTTTTCACACCCGGGGATCTAAAAACATTTGACTGTTAAACGACATTGGACAACTTTTTGTTTTGCCTGGACCGAAAACAATGCAAAAATGACTAAAATACCCTCACAAAATTTTAGAAAATAAGAACAACGCCTATCGATCACAAAAAGAATTATCTTTATATTTAATTATAAAATTTTATTTAATAAAAAATAATTAATAATTATTTAACATTTTATTGAAAAATGTTTGTTGAAAACGCGAACATTTAACTTAAAGTTTCACTTTACGGACAAAACTTACCCGATGACTACGCAATAAATCACAAACATTTTTAATTTAGTTTATAAAACATTTATGAATATTATTCGAGTGAATACTCGTTTTCGTGGGAAAAATTAATTAGAAAACAATGGCGCAACTTTCGTGTTTTAAATCATCCGTTATCTAGCTTAAAGAGTCTCGAAATCCATTATTTACGAAAAGTTACGTTTTTAGTCCCTCTAGGAATATTTACAACCCTTACCCTAGACTATACTACACTTGCTACAATTTTTTTAAAACTTTCAAGTATATATATCAAAGTCATTAGGGTTTTACTCATTTATACTAGCCACCACCACACACACATACTCTCTACTTTTTCCGGCGCCGCCTCCGGCCAACTTCCGGCCACCAGCCGCCGGCACCCACCACTCCATCATCTCCATAACCATCACCGCCACCCCCACTACGTCCACCCCACCACCATACCCACGGCACAGCAGCCGCCGCACCATCATCATCCATCCGAACACGTCACCACCATCCCCTCCATCATCATCCACCGCCTACACCACCATCTTCATCAGCCGCCATGGCTGCCCCACCTTCGCAGCCCCATCGCCACCTTCACCACCACGCCAACATCATCACCACATCGTCACCATTATGGCCACGGCTCAGCCGCCACCGTAGCCGCTGCCACCACAGCCACGCACCACCATAGGGTGCGTTTGGTTTTCTTATAAGCACCAAGGGTGCGTTTGGATCTGGGGTCAGCACTACATAGGGTGCGTTTGGTTTTTCTTAACAGTAGGGTGCGTTGGGTTGTTATTGACAGCCTAAGGGTGCGTTGGGTTTCTCGTCGGCACCACAAGGGTGCGTTTGGTTTTGATAAAACCACCATAGGGTGTGTTTGGGTGAGCAGGAAACACCATAGGGTGTGTTTGGGTGAGCAGGAAACACCGTAAGGGTGCGTTTGGGTGAGCAGTTACACCATAAGGGTGCGTTTGGGTGAGCAGTTACACCATAAGGGTGAGTTTGGTTTAGCAAAAACGACCAAAGGGTGCGTTTGGTTTAGCAGTTACACCATAAGGGGCGTGTTTGGTTCGCTGTTTTACAGCAAAGGTGCGTTTGGTTTATATAAATCGATTAATAATTTATCGATAAGTTTTTGATATAAAACCGGATTGGTGCAGTGGTATTAATGGTTAAATAATGTGTATTTATTTTAAATTTGTTTGGTTTTGGATTATATATTGATTATGCGGGTATTTGGCTACTTGATTATGAATTTAATTAAAGTGAAACATTGAGTTTTGTAAAAAGAAATGGGGACGTCATATAAACAAAAAAGTCATGTCGAAATTTATATAAATTTATATACCTACGTAATGTTTCACTAAAACTTTTATTATTTTAAACACTCGGTAAAAGGACAAGGTTATATAGTTTTTAAGATTATTAATTTTTATATATACATTATATCCCGACAATCAAACGAAACCTATACTTATACAAAATGAGACAACTATTTTGCTAACACCCGCCAAGAATACGAAATGCTAATTATTAAAATAATTTTTATAATTCCTGATGATTAGAAGATAAAAAAACATACTTGGTAAAAGATTTAGGATGTAATTTATTCTAATTCGAAACTTTTAAAACGTGATATTACATTTTTGATGTGTTTACTTATTGCAAGAAACTCCTTGGTTTAATTTATCTTGGTGATTTCCCGAACAACTTCCGTGTCTGCTGACGAATCATTTTGTTTCAATTCTTTTCTCACATTTCTTATATAATACTTGCAAGGTATTATATACCAAGGTATTATATACCTCGATTATTTATTTGATTGGTTTTCCTTGTTATATAATTCACGGTATGAATTATATACTTGTTTATTTTTCATATGTAATATATACGGAACATATTACATACTTTGTGTTTACTTTTCGATTTATTTTATTTAACCAACCATCAAACTATTACAACTTTAAATCTAAAATCTTTTTCAAAGTTTTTCGCGTTGTAAGTGACAATCCCTCGAAAAACTAAATACATTATCTAGGTTAGTGGGGATTTAGCCGTTTAAGAATAAACCGTAACTTCTTGGTCGAGCCGTTTCGGTTTCCGTTTGCGCTGTGCTTAATATGTGCATTTCTGCCAATCGTTCTACATCATCAAGGTGAGTTTATAGCCCCTCTTTCACTTGTTTTACAATTACTTTACAAATCTCGAGGGAGAATACATGCTCATTAAAACTTGTTTACATACTTGTTTACATACTCATACTTATACTCATTTACAAACTCGGTTACTTAATTGATATCACACTCTTTCTACTTATGAATTTAAGTATTTAAAGTTGTTTATGAATACAATGGTTATTTCTTCATTGGACACAAGTGTTTTCGGTTATCATCTCCTGTCTACTTGTTGCCTAAGTAGCGATTACACCACTCCCTTGCCCGAAACTATCATGAACCATTAATTTTGGTATAACCAATTAGATTGGTCTTAGTAAGCGTGAATGTTATAAATAGATCTATTGGGGACTAAATTTTCCGATCCGGGTGGAGTAGCGCTCATACCCAGGGGGCCTTCCCGATAACGGATTATATATCATGTAAGATCTCATGGAGATGTTCCTTGGTTCATGACACGGTAGGGGGAATACATTGGATATATTATATGCTACACAAATTAGCTTTGGTGTCATGAGCTTAGCGCAACAGTAGATACATTTTATGTGATATCGTATATGTTATAGTAGTCACATACATTTTGGAAATCTTGTGGTCCACACTACTTTGTTGAACATTACTGATTACTAAACATTTTTCATTATTCTGTGGTGAAGCAGTAGACACTATACTCTTTCGGTTCTACTTTTATACTTACATTTTTGGCGACTATTATAAGGATTGTAATGGTCATGCATACTTTATAAATCTTTTAATTTCAACATTTACATATACAAAAATCTATGAACTCACCAACTTTATGTGGACCCTTTTAAGCATGTTTTTCTCAGGTGAATTAGTTGTTTGGCTTACTTGATGTGCATTGGAGTCTAAATTGACAAGATTTCATTCATGGATTTCTACTTACATACAAATGATCAAATCTCGTTGTATCGCTTTCAAGCTTTTCATTGTGATGCAATTATGGGACAAATGTTATATCAATTTCAAGAGATTCAACGAGATTACTTTTCAAACGACACATTTAGAGGTCGTTCTCTTGTATCTTGTGTTGTTGTATTATGAAGTAACGCCCCCGGACATATTTCCGTTGCGACACATTTTTAGGGGTGTTACATCTAATGCTTTGTCTATGGCAAAGAAACGAAACAATAAGTTATGTGCTACTGGTAGCAAGGCAAGGAATCCAGATACCTGTTTCCTATGTAAGCCGACCGCTGCAAGGAATGGAAATATGCTACACCCCAACCAAAAAAAGGGTGCAAACACTAATACACACAGCAAGATCCCTGAGAACAGTCTTTAGAAATCATAAGGTTAAAGTGGTAACCGATGGATCCATGAAAGAAACACTAAAGCTTGCCGAAAGAGAAGGACGATTGGGAAAATGGGCTACCGAGATACGTACATATGACATCTCGTACGTCCAAAGAAAGGAGGCTGAAAGACCGGTAGTGAAGAAGGTTTTTGGTCAAGGGGAGCAAGTAGAGGAGACACCAGATGCAAACAAAGGGGGGATATTCGACCTAAGTAAGGCATTTCAAGCAAATTCAACCCCAACAACAAGGGCCTGGAGGTTGTATTTAGGTAGAGAAACAATTAAAGAAGGTTCGGGTATAGGAATCATCCTGATCAGTCCCGAAGAAAAGATGTATTCATATGCCATCCGTTTGAAGTTTAAAGCATCCAACCATGCCATGGATTGTGAAGCACTGTTGGCAGGACTAGCTGCCTCTGCTAATAAAGGTATATGAAGGACTGAATCTTCTTCGTTGATTCATCTACATTAAGTTACTGGGTAGAAGGGAAACCATACACCGATAACAGAATAAGAAGAAAGTACAACGAGAAATTATGGATGCATGGTCCCAGTCACAGGTTACGAATCACACATCTCCCAAAAATCTTGAACCTAAAAGCAGAAGTGTTGACAGGGCTGGCAACTATAAAGCTAGAATTCCTCAACCAGGAAGTATCGGTAGGTATCAAAACAAGACCATAAATAGAAGAGACAAGCAGCAACAAGAAAGGCAAAGCAACAAGCAAAGCACCAGGGGCAAAACCAAACTGCAACCACGAAGCTAGTGGGAGTAACTGAATGGACTTGTAATCGTAGCATATGTCTAAAAGCACTATGTAACCCATCCGAGGTAGCCATTTTCAAAGTGTTAGCTCACCTCGGAGGGCCCTTCTACTTTTATATTTAAATATTTGATTTTCACCTTAGCATGATAAAGTCAAATTCTGTTGGATAAGTAATAATGATGCAAACACGAAGCATGTAATGCTTCGGATGGCTCACTACCTCCGGATATTAGTAAACGAAACACGTATGGGAAGGCAAAGTTGAAACACGAAAACTTTAGCATAAGGCCGGAGGAGGAGACACAGTGATCCCCTCCTTCTGGGCGAATATCTCCGATGAACAACAACGTCGTGGAGAGAACATACAACAACAAGGGAGGAAGGAAACACAAGCAACTTGTAATGTATACGAACATAGCTAATAAAACATGTTGCTTGATTATATGTTGAGGTGGTCTCGGAAATGTTATATCGTTCCGGTCCATACAAAAAAAACATTATAGCATGAGCAAACATAAGGCGTTTTGGGGCATAAACCAATGCTAAAGTGCTAGATACGAACGTATAAACATTACAAACAATCTATGAGAAACAAACCAGCGTACCAAAGTATGGATAATATTAAAAGGGAAATTATGTTACAAAGTACCTATTACAAGCCGGTATGAATGGCGGCAATACCAATTATTCCGAACGTAGTCGGTGGTTACACAAAGAAAGTAAAACAACACCTAACGAGCTAGTAACCAGGCAAGTTTAGGTAGGGCAATGATAGTTATGATTTTGCTTCGGAAAGCAATATTAGCCCATTGAATCCTACGGAGGCTTGGAACAAGCTATACTACAGTTCTAGGGGAAAGAAGGCCATTCGGCTGTAGGGTGCGGGTGGGTGGCATGACTCAGGATCCGCTGGATGGACAAAACATTTCTAACCGTCAGTTTCTGCCCCAAGTCGGGAGCAGCATAGTGTCACCGGCTACCACGCGCCCCTCCCCTAACATAAAATGGACTTAAGAAACACAAAAAAGGAAAGAAAAAGGAAAAATCTAGAAACCTAAACCCTGGAAGGGGGAACAATAACCTCTTCAACAGTAGAAGAAGAAGCAGAACCATCACCTTTCTCACCAGCAGAAAGGGCCACAACAACATCGGTAAGGCCGGAGGAAACACGCTCTGACCCTACCACGGTCACTTCAGTAACATCATCCAAAACATGAGAAGTACCCTGCATAAAAAAATCTCCGGACTTAGAATGGGCAGCACCCTCAGTCATCTCAAAGATCTGACCCATCAACCACAGCGCTTACCTGCTCCTCATTTTGCTCTAAAGCAATGGCAAAGGAGGCAGGGACAACATTAGCAGACAACTCCAATGAATTAGAAACAGGTGTCATGGTCGACTCCTTTGCAATAGGAGGAGAAACACGAGTATCCCTTAGAATGGGGACATTGGTCGGACGAACTAATTTCTCAAGTTCAAGTCGAAGGATAACTGATAGAGGTTCAGCAACATACTCAGAAATCTTGTTAAGAAAAGAATAATTAGTTTGAGCAACATGGGAGGAAGCTTCAGTAAGCATTTCCTGAGCACCAGGCATGAAATTAACCATCTTTTTTAACACAGCAGCAAACTCATCCTTAGTCTGATGCATACTTAAACCACGCTCAAATCCAGCACTAGCAGCCAAAGAAAGGAGTTCACCCTGAACTCTACTAAACTCGTCAGATGCAAGAAACTTTCGGACCAAACCCTGGAATTGGCCCCGGAAGAAGGACAAAAACTCCGAAGGAGTAGTCTTCAACCGAAGGATCTCCTCATCCCTTTCAGCCTCAAGAATAGTAGCTTGGTTAAGAGCGGCGGAAAGGCGAGCCACATCAGCATGCAAATTATCCAGACTTTTACCAAGAGATTTTATCTTTTTCTTCCTTTCCTTCCTTGGCCCTTGGGACTTGGCAAAAGAAGGCATCGAAAGGTTAGCAAGCTTATGATCTTAGTCCAGAAACCTGCTTCTTCAAGGTAGACACTTAAAGTTCCAGCCCAATCAAGCCAGCAACCTTCTCCTCATAATCCTTCAGCCTAGAATCTATTGATAACACATACTCATGATGAGATTAATTTAGCCCATGATAGCGAGCAAGAAGCTCGCCACCATGCGACATCACCATACAGTGCAACACACTCATCTTTATAGTTAATTGATCATCGGCCAAACCCTCAACTCGAACCATCTATCCTGGTGTAGGAAACTGATCAACAATATTCTTACAACAGTTAGGGATCCATAAAAACCTTCTTGTTAGAATTCGAAAGTAGGTTCGGTAGGACGCATCCACTCCTCTGAGGTAAACTCATAGTTCCCGCAACACCATCCCAGGATATGTGGCATAATAAGGAACAGCGGAAAAGGGGAAAGGGTCCCAATATGATTGAATCACTTGGAAACATCCTAAAATAAGGGAGAAGGTCTGGAGGAAGGTCTGGAGGATGGTCTTGTCGCGGATTACACCACCAGTAGGTGCAACAGCGTTATCAACCATAATTCCCTTACCCTGAGAATCTGAAATAAAAAACACAGTAGGCAAAAAAAAATTAGAAGAAGAAAAACATGTACCTCGGGTGTTAGCATCCTTCAGTAGTAGGAGCAGCAGAGCTCCGACCCTGGTTCCCTGAAGAAGGGATCACAGCAGCAAAACGAAGAGGGGTAACCAACGGAATCTCAACACAAGCATCATCATCACCATCACTCTCATCATCAGAGTCACCTACAAACAAATTAGGCCGATTAGTACTACTAGATGATTGAGCCAAGAAGACCCTAGTATGGCTTAAGCAACATGGCTTTG
Organism: Tanacetum coccineum; assembly: GCA_026074375.1. NCBI lineage: Eukaryota > Viridiplantae > Streptophyta > Magnoliopsida > Asterales > Asteraceae > Tanacetum > Tanacetum coccineum. The sequence continues at coordinate 40,789 of BQNB010019234.1, forward strand.
AAGCGTGGCACCAGAGTTAGAAGGCCTTCGCTTCTGAGATGCTTCGGCCTTTGAAGATTCTTAAATAGGGTCTTTGGGTACCAGCGGCAAGATCCTCTATGAGTAGGGTTTGGGTAACAGCATCGGCCCCGTAGCTGGGGGAGTGCAAAGTAAATGAAGAAGCCTTTTGAAAGGGTTTGGATAACATCCAAATGAGGCTCCTCCTGGACCTCAGCACCGGTCCACTCAGGAAGGCAGAGAAAATCATGAATACCCATAACTGCAAAAACAAAAACAACAATAAATGCAAGCAACAGAAGCCAAGGACATAACACAAAATAGTTACAACCCACCCCCTATACCATTTCCATTGGCACCCCGAAGCACCGGATCACAGAAACGGTTCTTCCAAACTCGACTCAACCCAAACAAAACCAATACACCCTTAGGCATATCCCTCAACTTTATAACATGAGCGCTCAGACGGCGCACATTAGCCATGTTAAAAGAACCAGCAGCAGGCATTGGATCATCAATATCTGCGTCCGGATATCTCCAAACCATAGCATCCGGAATAGCCCGCCGATCAATTAAAAAGAAGCCACTCTTCCAATGCTTCATATAAGAACAGTTGTCATCAATACAGACCGGAGAAGGGGCATGGCGCTTGGAAAATGAAAACTAATCACTTTGTTTGTACAAAGTCTGGAAAACCCTAAATAAGGTCACCGTCGGCTCTATCTGCAAGGACCGACACAACACATCAAAGGTAATAACCTTATTAAGACCCAGAGGACCCAATTGAGAGAAGTGGACCCTGTAATGTTTGATAAGGGCCAAGAGGAACGAAGAAAAAGGAATTCGAACACCAGAAACATCAAAGATCCGATGATAAATACCAATGGCATCATCCGGAAGCTCGGAGATCACAAATTCTTCTGAGGGTAGCCGAGGGTGGAGATCACGGGGAATTTTGTATTTGATGATCAGATCGTTTAGGTCATCCGGGGTGAGTCGAGAATGATATAGATTCGTATCTTTTTAGCCATAATTAAAAAAGTAAGAGGGAAAGAAAAAGATACATAGGAAAGTAAAGAATTCGAAGCAAGGTAAGCAACGGCAGAAAACAAAAACAATAGCTCCAAAAACGATGTGTGTTTTTACTAAAGCAGGGGTAAAGCGAAAAGTAAAAAAGGAGACTGTTATTTATAAGGAAAGAAGGAAAAGACACGACGGTTGGAAAATTATCACGTGACACGTTGTAAAGAAAGTGTATGGACAAAAACCAAGCCACATTCGCATAAGCAGAACATTTATGATGAAAAATCACATTTAAGTCTAGCACTGAAAAGCTAGCTTGGCAGATACTAGACCGGGGGACATGATGACGTATAGTCTCCCCCAGAACATCCGAAGGAGAAATACAACTTAGATACTGCTACAAAACTAGCACGGGCTAAACCAAACAAACGCTCCAGAGATGCTGACTTGTCGAAGGATAAATCAGTTCCGGAGTCACCACTAGAATTCCGGAGAAGCTGGTATGTCGAAGGACATATCAGGTCCGGAGGTTATTAGTCGTCCCTAATGCCAGCGGCGTGGTCAAAGGACAATCTAGACAATAAGGTAACAGTCCTTGTAGGAAGGACCACTGTTTTTTTCCTTTGGAAGGTGTAGCGACAAATTATACCAAGAGAGAGCCTCACGGTTATGTCTTGTAGCGAATCCTAAATAGTATAAAGAGAGGGCTCATTTCCCTAGGACGGGACATAACACCTTTCCGGACCATACTTTACATTCTCCGCATTTATCTCACAATCATTGTACTTACTCTCACGCCAAAGTTGGTCCCGGACTCACACCCCGGGGCGAGCTAACGGTGTTCTTTCTTATTTTCAGCTAGGAGACAAAGGACTATTGATGTGCTGTCATGTAGGGTCAATTATTTGATTATCAAATTTTACATTTATATTTAGCTGACAAACCTAAAACAACACTTTAAGGAGCAGTGTACCCGGTCAAGATGGAGTTCACGGTAAGTAGGGTGTCGAACACTAAGAGTGGAAATTTAATCCTGTATTCTATCAGTATTTTAATTAGTCTATTTACTGGTTAAACCTATGCTATGTACGTTGTCTAATGAAATAGACGGTTCAGTCTGAGAGACTGGCACAGGTTTAGTGATGACAAATACCAATTCAATACACAATAAACACAAAAGATGAAGATTAGAAGGATTAGTATTAGTTGAACTTTGGTAACAAGCAAATGATAGAAAATTGTATTAGCCATATTAAATCCGGTTCAATGCTGGTTTGTTTTTTTTAGTGCAATGATTTACTTATCTCGAAGCGGCATATCATTCTTAAGACTTAGGCGGGACATCATCCTAAGACCTAGACACAATTAATCATGTCACAATTAATGCATCCGCATAAAACATCCTTTAGTTTAATTATAATCTATCTTAGAGAATTAAAGCAGTGGTGATCCTGTTAAAACCCTAGCCCAACGGGACTTTACCCACTTATTGTTTGACGGTGTTTTATATACTGGTAGTTCACTATTCCAATCTTTATTAGTAAATTAAGAGCATGATTGTTGAAGCATAAACATGTCACCTTCCGGTCCAACTAAGCTCATAATTCAAAGACAAAGACAGAACGTTATTTGTGATCCGATTGGTCCAGACATATGAAACACGATATGGAGAGCTATCTCGGTATCTAGATTACTTAGTCTGTATCACTAGACCCAGTTGAATGATAGGTCGCATATTCAAACACATAAACAGGTATGAGGTGATAAACATAATTAAACAATCAACAATAAATTAAGAAATCGATTTTAAAACAAACCAAACATTGAACTTTCATTAATATGGCTAATACCCGAGGTTATTAGCCCGCAACCATTGTAATTATACAAGCGTAATCAAACAATTGAAATCGAACGATTAAGAGAGTAAAAATTACACGATGTCTTATATGGAGTCGTGATCAATGCTTGACCTTTTTGGCTAATCATTTCTTCTAAAATTCGTCTCAGATGAGTATGGTATAAAGAATATGATATTGCACACTTAAAACTCATTTTTGAGTCTTTTATTTATAGTTGCTAAAAAATACTCGATACGCTGTATCCAGATAGGTCGATACGGCGTATTGGGCTGGATTCATTGGTGTGCACTCTACGTTCGTAATAAATCTTTGATATCATTCCCAATTTACTTGATTTACTGTATCTTCGAATAGTTATCTTCATGGGTACGGCGTATATAGATAGCATGGATACGCCGTATTGGGAATTAGTCAAACGTGTTTTCTAGTGAAGTCTTGGAGCAGATATGCCGTATCTCTTTAGTTGGATACGGTGTATTAGTGAATTTTCATAAATCTTCAAATGTCTTCATTTTAGCTCTAATTTATGCACCTTTTAGCCTATCTTCACAAAACACTCCTGAATTACTGCATTTATCAATTTTGAAGCAATTAAGTACCAAATAATGTAATAATTATATAAAAGTGGGCAAAATAGATGGGATAAATAATATAATAAAGTGATGTTATTTGATGTCATCATAGGGTCAATTATTTGATTATCAAGTTTTAAATTTATATTTAGCCGACAAACCTAAACCAACACTTTAACGAGCAGTGTACCTGGTCAAGATAGAGTTCGCGGTAAGTAGGGTGTCGAACACTAAGAGTGGAAAATTAATCCTATATTCTATCAGTATTTTAATTAGATAATTTACCTTTTAAACCTATGCTATGTATGTTGTCTAATGATATGGGGGTTTTCAGCCTGAGAGACTGGCACAGGTTTGGTGGAAACAAATACCAATTCAATACACAATAAACACAAAAGAAGAAAATTAAAAGATAGAAAAGCGGTACACGCCAAATGATAGAAAATTGTATTTGCCATATTAAATCTAGTTCAATGCTGGTTTGTTTGTTTTAGTGTAAGGATTTACTTATCTCAAAGTGGCATATCATTCTCAAGACTTAGGCGGGACATCATCCTAAAACCTAGACACGATTAATCCTAAGACCTAGACTTAGGCGGGACATCATCCTAAGACCCAACGGGACTTTACCCACTTATTGTTTAATGGTGTTTTATATACTGGTAGTCCACTATTCCAATCTTTATCAGTAAATTAAGAGCATGATTGCTGAAACATAAACGGGTCACCTACCGGTCCAACTAAGTTCATAATTCAAAGACAAAGACAGAACGTTATTTGTGATCCAATTGGTCCAGACATATGAAATACGATATGGAGAGTTATCTCGGTATCTAGATTACTTGGTCCGTATCACTAGATCTAGTTAAATGATAGGTCGCATATTCAAACACATAAACAAGTATGAGGAGATAAATATAATTAAACAATCAACGATAAATTAAGAAATCTATTTTTTTTAAACAAACCAAACATTGAACTTTCATTAAGATGGCTAATACCCGAGGGTATTATCCCACAACTATTGTAATTATACAAGCGTAATCAAACAATTGAAAATCAAACGATTAAGAGAGTAAAAATTACACGATGTCTTCTATGGATTCGTGATCAATGCTTGACCTTGGTGGCTGATCTTCTCTTCTAAAATTCGTCTTTAGTGAGTATGGTATAAAGAATATGATATTGCACACTTAAAACTCGTTTTTAAGTCTTCTATTTATAGTGTCTGAAAAAGACTCGATACGCCGTATCCAGTAAGGTCGATACGGCATATTGGACTGGATTCCTTGTAGTGCGCGCTACATTCATAATAAATCTTTGATATCATTCCCAATTTACTTGATTTACTGTATCTTTGAATAGCTATCTTTATGGATATGGCGTATGTAGAAAGAGTGAATTCGTCGTATTGGGAATTGGTCAAACGCGTTTTCTTGTGAAGTCTTGTCGCAGATACACCGTATCTCTTTAGTTGGATACGGCGTATTGGTGAAATTTCAGCAATCTTCAAATAGCTTCGTTTTAGCTCCAAATTATGCGCCTTTTAGCTTGTCTTAACAAAACATTCTTGAATTACTGCATTTATCAACTTTGAAGCAACTAAGTACCAAATAATGCAATAATTATATAAAAGTGGGCAAAACAGATGGGATTAATGATATAATAAAGTGACGTTATTTGATGTCATCAAATATCCCCCCACTTGAATCCTACATGTCCTCAAGTAGACTTTATAAAAAAAATTGGTTTATGAAAATGTGTCCTAAATCGAAGTTGAGGATTTTCCGTTTAAGCATCGTTTTGTCTTAATCACCTATACATAACCAAGCTCCTCATGAAATATGGAAATGAAAACACTCATATCACTCAACTAATCTAGGGTGCAACATTTAAGTAGTATGCTAAATTGCTCGGTCGTGATTAGCTTCGTATCATAAGCTTGGCGAGGATACACATCTCCACCGCTAAAGCTAAGGAAGAACAAGTCAAAAGCTAAATTAGATTAAGAAGGCTTACGGTTAATCATTCAACAATCTTTCACCATAAGTACCACACCAACAAGGCAGCTGTATTGCACATACACGACCGTAACGACAGAATAGACATATACAATCCGAACACATCTGTAAAACCTAAAAATTTGGTTTATATTTTTATTTCACCATTTTGAATATAACCTAAGTTTGAATAATAAGTCTTTAATATTAAAACCTTATGTTATAATTGTTTGTACATTATAAATTCATAAAATAAGGTATTTTTAAATATATATATATATATATTTATACCTATTTTAAGATATGAGGCCGCCCCCCCCCCCCCCCTCTTTACTAGTATGATATCTTTACTTTTTTTACAAAACCTATTTTAAGTATTAAGTGTAAAATAATTAAGGCAAATCTTTTGAAATCTTCTAAAAGAATAGGAAATTTTTGTCACCCTCTCCTCTTTATATATATGGCCGGCTCCATCCCCTCTCCCTCATCATTCACTCTCAAAATTTTTACTCCAAAACTTGTGTTCATTCATAGAATTTGGCAAGAAGACGAAGGTGGTGTAGTAATTGGTGATTTCGGTAGTGTTTTTCAAGCCTTGGTGTTTTTGGTGTGATTCTTGGCTTTAGTTCTTTAGTGTTCTTGTTCTTGTGATCCTCTTCATTCTTGATTCTCTAAGGTATTCTATGTTCTTTTGAATTCATTCCTTGTGTCACCATGATTACACATAAAATCATAGAATTGTAAAAGGAAAACATGTGTAATAATCTTGTAAAGTTATTTATGATTGAACCTGAAATAATCTTGTTAAAATCATGTTATGAAACCCTAGATAATCATTAATGATTTTTTAATAAAAACCTACAAGATTAGAAACCCTAGGATATGTTTTTATGAAGAGAATTGGTAAGAATTAGGGTTTGTATGTCTTTATGTTTCTGTCTAGAATTTTGGGTCATATTGATCGGGGCATAACTTGATGATAAAAATGAGTTTTGACATGATTCTTGAGCCTAAAGTTAAATTTAAAGAGTCTAGTTTCTGAAAAAGTTAGGCTCATGTCAATTGGAGGTAGGGAAGGTTGATTTTTATTTTTTATAAGATTAAGTGTTGAATCTGAAATTTCTATCCGAAAAAATTCAGTAGTAGTATTTGATTTTTAATTCTCAAACCGTAAGGAGTTGGCCTTTAAAATTAGAACTAGTAAATCTTCTTGATATTAGATAAATCCATGACTGGTTTCAGAATTTTTTGAGTTGTCTAAGTAGGGTTTTTAAGCGTTAACTTTTCGAAAGTAGCAGTAGGTCATTTTCTGGATCAGTTTTGGTAACGATGGTTAAAGGGGTATTTATACATAGAAATAAAATCAACAAAAATTCATGGACATACTAGACACATGTGGGAACCTCTGTGATTTTTCATAGATTTTTAGGAGGTCATTTAATGGGTCTATAAAATTCGAAACCAACCCTTAAAAATTTCACAGATTCTGAAAATTAAGAAAACCCTAATTAGGTTTCATTAAGTGCTATAATTAGTAAGATTTAGCAATGAACATATAAAATAAGATATATAATGATATGTAATCATGGATTCATGTAGATTCGGTGTCGAGGGTGTGATCTTTTGCCTTTGTGTTCTTTCTCTCCGGTGCGCGTTTGTTAAGGTACATATATTACGTCCTTTTAGTAAGGACACCTAATGACTTGATTCTCATTTCTTTTAGCTACTTTGATTCATTTGATATTCCGTCTGATTTGCTATCCGTACTCATGACTTATTGATATTCGTTGATATTCTGTTTGATTTGATATTCGCATTCATGATTCCTTTGATCTTTGTTCGAATATGATGTTAGATCCGTTATCTTGATTGAATTATTGGTAACTTGTTCAGTTTGCTTAAATCTTTGCCTGAGCTATTTGAACTAGTCATGGAGGTACCATGACTATGTCATTGATGCACCAATGGCATGACACTATTTGTGGCGGTGTGATTAGTCCATGACGTTCCCTTTTGAATGATGGCCTTTGATTATTATTAACTTACATATGTATGTATACTCGTTATTATACTTGTGTATATGGATATGAATTTGTTTTGTAGGGAGCGTATGAATGCATCCTAGGTACTTTATTCCGTTCAGTTCTGGTGAATGGTTGTGTGTGGGCTATACACCCCATATCACATTTGGTACATCAGGAGTTGCAAATCCCATGTACAACTTATTATGTGGCTATATGATTATATCTGTTTAGGGTCTATTCAAGTATCATGTTTAGACATTTATCTGAGCTCGTGGGCATTCCATTGTTGTTCTTGATTCTTACTTATTTGATTCGTATTTCGTATGATATTTGTTTAGTAGGTTCTCGTGATTTATTTCATTCATTCTTTTGTCTTATTACCTTTTTTTATTATATCTGTTTACTGAGTGTTAGCTCAGCCACGTTTTCTTTTCGTGCGGCAGGTAATAAGCAGGAAGCTGAGATTTAAGTGTTGAGAGTAGGAAGCTTTTAGAGGACCGACCCTTGATAGATTTCCTTTATTTGGATTTATGTTTAATACTTATTTTGTTTAAAGATCTCTTTTTATTTAGACTTTGTTGGAATTTAATACTTTTGGAAGTCATTTTGTTACATGACTTAGTATTTTTTATTTAATAAACTCTTTCGCTTGTGTTTATATGTTCTGATATGACACCATAATGTAACTCTTGGTCTCTTTATCGAAGCAAGATGTTACAACATCCCTGTTCGTATTTAACCAACGGTTAGGATGAAGAATGATATAAGGTAGGGAGCTTCTAACTTTCATCGAAAGTCGTCATCCAATAAGGCAGCTGAGACATGCATACATGGCCGTAACGACGGAATAAACAAGCATGCTTGAACAAGTCCTCGTTTGAGTAGACACTAAGGTTAGTTGCTAGGAAATGGAAGTAAAATGGGTGTTAAGTAAAATTCACAAAACAAATAGATTAAACCAACAAATAAGGTACGCTTGCTAGTAACTTTTCCCTTGACCGTTCCATGACAAAGACTCGAACATATTGACAAATGCCTCGATCACAAAAATGAAAAAGATAACCTAAGTTGGCGTTCCCATAACGGTCAACTTCTCTTACATCCCGCTCTTATATACTTTTACATAAGTGGTGATATCGGCCACTTTTTACAAGACTTTACATCGTTGATTTTTGTAACGTATCAATGAATAATCGATCATTCCAAGCGATTCCTTTGGTATAAACTTCTTTTGAACTGACTATTTTCTTCCATATTTTTTTCTTTTTTTTTTCAAACAATACATCATAAATCTCGGTTTGGTTTCACCGTCTTCACTATCATAATTCATCCGGATAATCTTTTCCTTGTAAAACTTCTTTTTCTGACATGATTCATAATCGCAAAAGTAGCGAAACTTACGAGCTACATATTTTTCCCATTGCATTGTGCAAATTCCCGACCATTACAGAGATAGAAAAAATTCACTTTGACATAGGAAATACAAGACTTCACACGAAAGAAACTAGCAACATTGGTAAAATAGGCTTAATCTACACGGTAGGCTAAGGTGCAAAGGTGTAACGAAACATATAATATGGTGTAGAAAAAAAAAGAATGGCTCAACAGGTTGTTCTAGGGGATTTTACTCTAAAAATGAGACTAATCAAGGGTTACACGGGAGTTTAACTAACCAATGTGGATAGTTAATTTTACGACTTGTAGGCTATTTGGTTTAATCCTAGAAATTTATCAGTTGAACATGTTCTTCTATCTAAATCAATTGTACTAATCATGGCGGTCGAGTGATATACCAGGCCAAGTTCTAAAGTCCACTACATCACCGACACACTCATAATTTTATGGAATTTTAGTAGACAGTTGGAAACGGAATATGCTTAATTCTTACAATATGTAGCAAGGGTTATAGTGCGCTAAGTAATGTAACTAATCATTTTTACAAAAGTCATGCTAATTTTTTTTAAATTTTGGCCATTTTAAGCACTTTGCATGTTATTTTGTAAAAAAGAAGACAAGTACGTTCTAATTCTCCGTCCCCCCACTTAAATTATACAACGTCCTCGTTGTATAGATAAAATAAATAATAAGGAAGAATATAATTAAAACGGAAAACTCCCTGATGTTTTGCTCGTGATAATTCTCCAAGATGAGTCCTTAAGTAAAAAAGTGTGTTGACTAAGGCTTCAGCATGCCCGGATAAGTTCAAAACATGTCTTTTTTGGCATATACCATATCATAGTTTCAGCAAGGTCCTGTATAAAAGATTAGAAGACAAGTACAAATTCTATCTCGCTATAATGGTACAAGAAAACAATTAAACACACAACTGTATAGGGATCAATACGCCGTATCCCAAACCCTAGGATACGCCGTATGGTTCCTGTAAAAACAATTAAATTACTAGAAATTAAATATTTAGTTTTAAAACTGATAACGTCCAAACACATCTATATGTCGTATCCAGAGGGTTTTGATACGCTGTATAGAGTGTCTGGGAAGACAGACTCGTGTAACAAACAATTGAAATGTGGAAAACAATAAAAATGATCGGGTTGTCTCCTGGGAAGCACTTTTGTTTGCAAAAAAGTCTTTAAGTTAGACTTGCCCCAATTTAATCTCATCCTTATAAAACAATTTGGTGTCGAACTGGATGCCAAATGGCACATACATATTCTTGATTAGGAAAATGAATGGCATCCCTTTGTTAAGATGATTCCAAGTCATGATATTAAAATTTAATCCTTTGATAAAAGTTTTAGTTTTGAAAAATTTATTAGATGTATCATGACTTGTTTCCAAAAGCTTATTTGACCCATGTGCATAGGCACCAACATCGGTATTTATTACATCAGGTAACTATTTGACAGATAAATCCCCCGAAGAGTGTTCAATATCAATTTTATTATTGTTGTCCGTATCTAATTTTAAATCACCAGGATAAATTACGTTAAAAGGAAATAAATCATTAAATTATAAAACGTTTTGTTCTTCTTCATCACATTCGGACAATGATGTTTCATCTTTCAAATCAAATTCATCGATATGTCGAGGACTTATAGTAGGTTCAGTTAAGAGATTTAATTTAGATGTTAGAGCATCATTATAAACAATGGCTGGAAATACATTCTCAAAATATTTAAAGAAGTCTAAATCATTAAAATAATTGACCTCAGGCTCGGGTGATGGAAATGAAGGCATATTAACTTTATCATTATCATTTTTAGAATCCGTTTTCAAATTGCTGACATAAATTATTTTATAGGAAAATGAATTTTCGTCATAAACTACCATGTAATCTTCGTCGTCGAATTTGTCAAACGATATTCTAAAGTCAATTTCATTGTTGTTAAAAAGACTTACCGTGGGTTCCCAAGAGAGCGCTTCTCTAGGTGTATCATCAAGGACTATAGCTGGGAATTCGGATTATAAGTTTGTTTGCCAATTAAATGTCTCACCGCGACTAAGAGCTTTTTCTTCCTCAAGCCTGATATACTCTTCCATAGTAATGTTGGGGTCGTCCATTTTAACCTGTAATAAATTTGCTAGAAAAGAAACTATCAAATAGCCTAATACGCCGTATTTAGTAAACTGAATACGCCGTATTCAGTAAACTGAATACGCCGTATTAATGATAGAGTCGAATACGCTGTATTGGTTTAAAAATCTATACGCCGTATCTAATAAATTGAATACGCCGTATTGAGAATTCGACTCAGAGTATTATAGAAGACTGTAATAATGCAGAAGACAAACACGTAATATGAAAATATATACAATGCACACAAGCAAATAATTACAAACAAAATTTAAACAATTAGATTATACTAAGCTAAACTAATTAATGGTTAAAAATACTAATAAGAATAAGGTTTAATTAATTCACTCCTCGGCAGCGACGCCAAAAACCTGATGTGCTGTCGTGTAGGGTCAATTATTTGATTATCAAGTTTTAAATTTATATTTAGCCGACAAACCTAAAACAACACTTTAACGAGCAATGTACCCGGTCAAGATGGAGTTCGCGATAAGTAGGGTGTCGAACACTAAGAGTGGAAAATTAATCCTATATTCTATTAGTATTTTAATTAGTTTATTTACCGGTTAAACCTATGCTATGTATGTTGTCTAATGATATAGGGGTTTTCAGCCTGAGAGACTGGCATAGATTTAGTGGAAACAAATACCAATTCAATACACAATAAACATAAAAGAAGAAAATTAGAAGATAGAAAAGTGGTACAAGCCAAATGATAGAAAATTTTATTAGCCATATTAAATCTGGTTCAATGTTGGTTTGTTTGTTTTAGTGCAATGATTTACTTATCTCAAAACGGTATATCATTCTTAAGACTTAGGCGGGACATCATCCGAAGACCTAGACATGATTAATCCTGTCACAATTAAACGCATCTGCATAAAGCATCCTTTAGTTTAATTATAATCTATCTTAGAGAATTAAAGCAGTGGTGATCCTGTTAAAACTCTAGCCCAATGGGACTTTACCCACTTATTATTTGATGGTGTTTTATATACTAGTAGTCCACTATTCCAATCTTTATCAATAAATTAAGAGCATGATTGCTGAAACATAAACGGGTCACCTACCGGTCCAACTAAGCTCATAATTCAAAGACAAAAATAGAACGTTATTTGTGATCCTATTGGTTCAGACATATGAAACACGATATGAAGAGCTATCCTAGTATCTAGATTACTTGGTTCGTATCACTAGATCCAGTTGAATGATAGGTCTCATATTCAAACACATAAACAAGTATGAGGTGATAAAAATAATTAAACAATAAACGATAAATTAAGAAATCGATTTTTAAAACAAACCAAACATTAAACTTTAATTAAGATGGCTAATACCCATTGTAATTATACAAGCGTAATCAAACAATTAAAAATCAAACGATTAAGAGAGTAAAAATTACACGATGTCTTCAATGGATTCGTGATCAATGCTTGACCTTGGTGGCTGATCTTCTCTTCTAAAATTCGTCTTTAGTGAGTATGGTATAATGAATATTATATTGCACACTGAAAACTCGTTTTTGAGTCTTCTATTTATAGTGTCTGAAAAAGACTCAAGACGCCGTATCCAGCAAGGTCGATACGACTTATTGGGCTGGATTCCTTGGAGTGCGCGCTACGTTCGTAATAAATCTTTGATATCATTCCCAATTTACTTGATTTACTGTATCTTCGAATAGTTATCTTCATGGATACGACATATGTAGACAGAGTGAATACGCCATATTGGGAATTGGTCAAATGCATTTTCTTGTGAAGTCTTAGCGCAGATACGCCGTATCTCTTTAGTTGGATACGGCGTATTGGTAAAATTTCAGTAATCTTCAAATATCTTTGTTTTAGCTCCAAATTATGCGCCTTTTAGCTCGTCTTCACAAAACACTCCTGAATTAGTGCATTTATCAACTTTGAAGAAATTAAGTACCAAATAATGCAATAATTATATAAAAGTGGGCAAAACAGATGGGATAAATGATATAATAAAGTAACGTTATTTGATGTCATCAATTAGCATTTCTTTTAAGGGTAAAGTGTAATCATTTGAGATTATAAGAATGTAGTCTCTTGTGTGTTGATGATCTTCGGCAGTTTTTTGAGGCATTATCACCTAAAATAAAATTAATCCCACGTTTTATTAATATGAAATTTTAATGTTAACAAGAATGTGTGGTTAGTGTGTGCCTACATGTAATAAATCTGGATTTGCGGCTAACTCGACTCTAAAAACAAAAACCTATGAGTTAACCCAAACACTCCTTATTTCAATTTTGCTCATCCAAACATGTTGAAAAATACATATGAATTATGTATCTCGAATTTTGTTTATGAGATCATTATGAATGTATGCAAAAATGTTTTTAGAGTGTATTAATAATGCATAAAAACAATTTTACTTAACGTGAGTGATTTTGAAAATAAAATTGGGGTTTTATGTTCAAAAATAATTTTTAACAAACACACTAATATATGAAAATACTATGTCTGTGGGAAGCATATTAGTTATACATTGTATTGTAGTAGTCCTAATTGTACATAATTACAATAACAATGAAAAATCTCCAATTCCAATTTTTGTGTTCACTATGAACCCTATACACGAATTAAAAGAAAATAAATGAAATGACTTACAATTGATGATGTTAATGATGTTAGGAATGATTATATGTGTTGATTCTATCTTCAATTTGAGTTAACTAGGCCAATTTTAAGTTTTGATGTGTTTATGGTTGTGTTCGTCGTTGCAGCAAGAGGGAAGAGGGAGTGTTTGTTTTTGTGTTTTAAAATTTTTATGTGCAAACATATGGTTCGACTGGTGGCGGTCCCATATCGTTATGGGAGCCACCCGAATTAATCTGGGGGCCGCCTGAGATATGGGGGTTGCCCTTAGTTAAGGGTTTTGGACTTAAATTTTAACAAAACATTACACATAGGAGTGACGTTTTAATTTGCATTTCATGAATTAAAGATGTCTAACTAGCTTCGGATGAAGTAGTTAAATTGTCATGACGCGGAATGGAACATGGACTAGAATCGAGACAAAAGAAAAGAGAAAAGATTTATGGAATGTGTTCCATCATTCCTAAACCAAGATGTAGATAGTTAAACAATTCACGTTTGAGGGGTTTAGTAAGAATGTCAGCGATATTTTCGACGGATGACACTTTTTTGATGGATATATGTCCTTTCTGGACATTATCACGAAGAAAGTGGTTACGTATTTTGATGTGTTTAGTACGAGAGTGTTGCAATGGGTTTTTGTTAAGGTCAGTCGTGCCTTTATTGTCGCACATGATTGGGAGATCGTCGATTCAAACGTCGTAGTCGATAAGAGCTTGTTTCATCTATAGTGCTTGTTGACATGCCTTTTCGGTACTTACGTATTCGACTTCGGTAGTGGATATAGCAAGAGCGGTTTGTTTCTTCGAGAACCAAGATGTCAAACAACATCCTACAAACATAAAAATACCGCTAGTGCTCTTTCGGTCCACATAATCTCCTACATGATTAGAGTCGGCATATACTACAGTTTCTATGCCGGTCCCCTTAGGATACCATAATCATAAGTGCATAGTGCCTTTAATGTATTGGAAGATACACTTAACTGCTTTAAGCTGAAAAGTTTTAGGATCCTCTTAGAAGTGGGCACAAAGGCAGACACTAAACATGATATCGATCCTACTTGACGTTAGGTATAATAAACTATCTATCATGCCTCGATACTTAGTACTATCTACCGACTCACACTCTTCGTCTTTCGTGAGTCTAGTATCGGAGGACATGGGGGTTTTCATTGGTTTAGAATCTTCTAAGCCAAATTTCATAAGCATTTCTGTAATATATTTAGACTGATTAAAGAAAATGCCATCTTCCATTTGTTTTATTTGTAATCTAAAAAAGAAGTTAAGTTCACCCATCATGCTCATCTTGAACTCGTCATGCATGATTTTGGCAAATTGATCACACATGTCTTCACAAGTTGAACCGAATATAATGTCATCGACATATATTTGAACAATGATGAGATTTGGACTATTCTTTTTAGTAAAGAGTGTGTTATCTACCATTCCTATTTTGTACTTATGTTTAATAAAAAAAGCTTTCAATCTATGATACCAAGCTTGGGGTGCTTGTTTAGGACCATATAAAGCTTCCTTTAGTTTATAAACATGATTTGGTTTTTCGAAGTCAATGAATTCTGGAGGTTGTGTCACGTATACCTCATCATTGATAAAACCGTTCAGGAACGCACTTTTTACATCCATTTGGAATAGCTTAAAATCTAAAGCACAAGCATAAGCTAATAGTATCCTAATAAACTCAATTCTAGCAACTAGGGCATCAGTTTCATCATAATCGATACCCTCTTGTTAATTATATCCTTGAGCAACTAGCCTAGTCTTATTTCGAGAAACAATACCGTTCTCGTCTAACTTATTTCTAAACACCCACTTGGTTCCTATGATTGTCATATTCCTAAGTTATGGAACTAACTCCCAAACATCATTAGCAATGAATTGATTTAATTCTTCTTGCATATCGATTATCCTACTTTCATCCGTTAAGGCTTCATTCACATTCTTGGGTCTATAGTTGATATAAAACAAAAGAAGTTACTTTGGTTTTGGGCTTGTGACCTAAGAGGTCTTTGGTTAAGGTTTCCTATGACATTTTCTAATGGATGGTTCCTAGATTCCTTAATATTGACTATTTTGTTAATCTCTAAAGTTTCATCCTTATGTCATTTTCTAAGTTTTTCTTTTTGGTAACCTTAATTACTTCATCTTCATCTAGGTAATCATCCACCAAGGGTGATGTCTTAGAGGGGGGAGGAGTTTCATCGAATGTCACGTTGAGTGATTCTTTGATTTTCCCAATGTGTTTATTAAGAATGATGTAGGCTTTACTATTTTGGAGTAACCTAAAAAGACACATTCGTATGACTTTGGGTCAAACTTAGTAAGGTAGTCTTTGGTGTTTAAAATGAAGCACTTGCTTTGAAACCCCTTAAAGTAATTAAGAGTAGGTTTCCTACCTCTCAAGAGTTCATAAGGTGTTTTACCTAGGAAGGCTCTAATTAGGATTCGGTTGAGAATGTATGTTGAAGTGTCCATGGCGTTACACCAAAACTTTTGTGGCAAAGATTGCTCATTCAACATAGTCCTACTCATTTCTTAAAGTGTCCTATTTTCCCTCTCAACCACGCCATTTGATTGAGGAGTGCGTGGAGCCAAGAAGTTATGTCTAATACCGTTGGCATTACAAAACTCTTTAAATTGCAATTCATTATCAAATTCTCTACTATAGTCGGTTCTTATTGACACTATTGTACATCCTAATTGGTTTTGAATTTTCTTACTAAATATTTTGAATTGATCGAAGGCTTCGGTTTTATTCATAAGGAATCTAGTCCAAGTATACATAGAGTATTCATCTATTATGATTAAGGTGTAGAGGTTTCCTCTGTAACTTTGTATGGCAAATGGACCAAAGAGATCCATATGAAGAAGTTCTAAGCATCTAGTCATTGAGACCATATTCTTAGCTTTGTGACTAGTGTGAGCTTGTTTTCCAATTTTTTAAGCATCCTAGAAGTGTTGATCAAACTTAAGCTTAGGTGAGTTTCTAACTAATTCCTTAGATGCTAATGATTGAATGAGACTCATATTAGTGTGACCTAATCTCCTATGCCACAAAGTGATGTTTCCATCAATCGTTGCAAGACAAATTTTATCTTTTGGCTTATTTCCTAATTTCATCACATATAAGCCTTTCTTCCTAATACCTCTACCTATAATCTTACCGTCCTTAGTAATTTCACTATCATGTTCAAAGAAAGTTACTCTACACTTATTATCACATATTTTTCCAACACTTAGCAAGTTAAATCTTAAGTTATCAACATGTTCTACATTATGTATTTTAAGATAGTCATTAGAAACCGTACCTTTTCCAGTGATGTTAACGAGAAGATTACTACCAAAAATGACATTACCTCCGTTGTATGCCTTGTAAGTGTGAAAGAGCTTTTGATTACTCGTCATGTGTTTAGAGCATCCGATATCCTTTATTCACTCATCGGGTTCCAAGTCGACTCCAAGGCATATCTATTTGTATAAGACAATAACTCAAACATTTGGTCTCCAATATCTCATGGGTCCAAAGTTGTTATTGCTAAACATCCCTTGCATTTGATGTAATTGATTAGGATGTGGAAATGGAGGACACATTTCCCATGGCATGTAACTTTGACGTTGGAAGTTGTTCTAAGTTACGAGAAAACCATGAGGTTGGTTTTGTCGACCAACATTTCTTTTCAGTTGTGGTGTCTTAGAACGAGGATAATTATTATTGACTCTTCTAGGTGGTAGAGTTTTTGATCTAAAGTATGGTTTTAAAAATCCAACTCCGGGTTTTAACGATGGTTGTAAAATTGTTTGACTTCATTATCACTAGCAACGGGAACTTTGACGTCGTTTACCATTATATGTTTTGGTCTAGGTCCTAAAATAGATTTTTGAAATGAAACAAATTTTTCAAAACCTGGTGAATAGACCGATGGTCCCATAATTGCTTTGGGTGCCTCTGCTATATGAGGGTCGTCCTTATTTAAGGGACCTCAACTAGGAGACGTTTCTTTATGAGATTTCACAAATTTTATTTCCATAGTTCCACTAGTTGATGCTTTAAATGAATTGAATCCCAAACCTAATTTATCTCTAGAGGGCTTTTGATTATTCAACATTTCATTTAAGCAATGTGTAGTCATTTCAAATTTTGTTAGTTTAATAGCTTCCTCTTTGAGTTTTTCATTTTCGATTCTAAGCAATTGACATTTTGTACATTCGAGATCAACTCCCTTGTTTTTCTCGAGCGTGGACAATTTTTCTTTTAGTTTACTAAGCTTATTTTCTAAGCTATTTCTAATGGCTTTTAATATTTTGTTCTTTGTGATTATTTTTAGACTCATTTTGCATTGTTTAACATATTCATTCTCTTGATCTAAATCGCCTATTAATGAGTTTCGTCACTAAAGTCAGAGGAATCGGAACATACCTCATTTGACGCTTGAGCTACGAGACACATTTCATCTTTAATATTTTCATCATCTTCTTCGCCGCTATCACTACAAGAACCTCCTATAAATGCTCTTTGGTTCTTGTCTTTTGGTGGTTTTAGAATTCTCCAATAAGATAATTTGGGTCTCCGTATCTCAAACACTTCCTTTCACTTTTGTCGTTCTTATCATCTCGGTTTCTTTGAAAGGTCTTTTTATCGTTCCTAGGTTACCTTACAAATCTTCCTGTCCTTTTGAAGAACTTCTTGAAGTCTTTCACCGCCATGGCGTACTCTTCATCTTCACTTCCGGAAGTCGACCACTCCTCATCACTAGATTCCTTCTTAGCCTTTAAAGCAAGAGATCTCCTTTATCTTTTAGCTTTGACTATTTTAGAATCTTTCTTGATGATCATGAGCTTTGAGGTTCTCAAGAAGTTCATCAAGAGATAGTATTGTTAAGTCTTTTGACTCTTCAATCGCTGTGACCTTTTCTCTCCATTTAGGATGTAGAGCCCTAAAAAACTTTCTAATATAATTCTTGCTAGAATAACCTTCATCAATGTTGGGATTCTTGATTTGATGAGACAAAATAAATAAAAGAATGAAATATAAGGACTAAATCTAGCATATCAGAATTCTACAAGCTGATGGAGAATTATGAAGGTTTGGTCAAAGATTTACAAGATAAAGATAAGAAAGTCTTTAAATTAGTTTAATTAGTTTCCTTATTATATTGATTTTCTTCCTTTGTAAGTCATGATCTCTCCTTATATAAAGAGATCATAAACATAGGTTTTAGATATAGTAGAGTAGACTGATGAGAGTCGAATAGTAAAAGGTGTGTGTGTATACACCATAGTTAGATAGTTAGTTGGTGTAGCCCTAAGATTGTGTTTGGGGTAAGAGAGAAACGTATGAATAATAAAACCTTGTTAAACATCATTGTTCTGATTGTTATTCTTCTGCTGCATATTGTTTATCTTTGATGTTTATAATCCTAGATGAGATCTAACCCATCTCGAGCTTAAACAATCTTAGAGTCTATCAGATTATTTAGACTTCACAGTTGGTATCAGAGCCTGGTGGCTCATGATCTAGGATCTACAAGGTGTTTTGGTGTCGCGTCTATGATGGAAAAGATGTACGGATTTTCTGTCTTGGTTATTATGTCGAATATGGTAATATTAGGCTTTTTTAGCAACCCTAATTCGATATAACATGAAGTTTGTTCACAATTGTTATTGATTGGTTCGTGATAACAAGATGGTTGCTGATTGTGGTTCTTGGTTACATAATTCAAGAGTTCTTTGGAACTTATTCTATGAAAAGAATCATTAGCAGTTGATGAGAATGATGAATTAGTGACAGTTTAGTGACAGAAAAGTGTCGCTAAAAGAGGCGTCGTCTGGATATTGCTGCGCTTCCTCATTTCTACTATTGTCAATGACGACACACAGTGACAATTTATTGTTAGTACTGCTATCCTTGGTTAATACTGCTGGTTTGTGATTAGTACTGCTTCTAGTCTATTTTAATACTGCCAGTTATCATGGGTTCGTTAACACTGCTGCTAATGGTATTGATGTTTATGCTACATGTGTTTGGTTCTTGGTTAAGAGAAGAATTAGCAGGCATCAACATGTTTTAATTGACAAAGAAACAGCAGTTTAAATTTTAGCACTGCTTGATTTAAAGGGAAGAATTAGTACTACTGGCTATGAAGCTAATACTGCCAACTTTATACTAAGTACTGCTTATGAGTACTTAGTACTGTTCTTCATACATTAGTACTTCCAGTTGTATGTTTATACTGCCAATGGCAGTTAATACTGCTAGCCTTATCTTTAAAGGTTAGTACTGCTCATTGAAAGTTTGTACTGCTGGTTTATTGTTTATACTGCTAGCTTTGATCGATATCGGACAACACACAGTTTTTGGATCTCGTACAACATACACAAAAGGAAGTTAATACTATTGTGTTTATTGGTACTGCTAGGGTTAGTAGTTACTATTGTTGGACTTATACCAAGATTTAATGGCTCGTATTTTGGATTATTTGTTGGAATTGGTTACGAAGAGGATTATTTATCACTTATTTGAAGTTGAAGTTGAATTATTTAGATTCGTGTTCTTATTATATCTTAAACGGCTTACAACGTTTGAAGATAACTTATTCGTGCTTAGAAATGATGTGACGAAGACTTGACAAATCTGGCAAAGGTGTGCGATTTCTCTTATGGTGCTCAATGCGTACATTTGCTATCACTTTGGTTATATGTCTCATATAGATGAGGATTTTTGTCAAGAGGTTGCGATCTACTTATACTTCATAGATTTATTTATAAGTTTGGAGTCACGTGGATAGGACAAGATATAAGACACAAGTTTGAGTTGTTCTACTTCTACATCAAGTTCATTATACTTAGTTTTCTTCATCAGTAATCATTACATAGAGCCTACATTTAAGAAATGGTTAACATATAGGTTTCAAGGGAAGCTTAATGTTAAAATGTTTAACCATTTATATGCTACATCAAGGTGAAGGTCATTACTACTACTAGTCATTGTTAATACTGCTAGTTTACACTTTCTACTGATTGAGTTCATTATTTGTATTGAACTTCATGGAGGGTAATTTGAGTCAGCGGAAAGCTTAGATTAAAAGTCTTGATATATGATGTATGGTTGTGAAGATCAAAGTTGCATACAGTCCCCTATTGGATGAAGACAAAAAGGGGAAGATGATTATATAAAGAGCAACTTATAGATCCTGTGGTAGCTTGGCATGGAGAGTTTGGCATGGAGAGTTTAACTTAAGGGGAAGATCTTAAGGGGGAAGCAGTTAGCAGTTTACAAAGGAAGCTTTGTTTCATTCAGGGAGATGATTACATCTCAACTTCAGGGGAAGCTTTGGCTTTATGATGAAGTTCGTACATGACTTTGTTTGTTTTGTCATCATCAAATAGGGGAAGATTGTTGGGATTCTTGATTTGATGAGACAAAATAAATAAAAGAATGAAACATAAGGACTAAATCTAGCATATCATAATTCTACAAGCTGATGGAGATTTATGAAGATTTGGTCAAAGATTTACAAGATAAAAATAAGAAAGTATTTAAATTAGTTTAATTAGTTTTCTTATCATATTGATTTTCTTCCTTTGCAAGTCATGATCTCTCCCTATATAAAGAGATCATAGACATAGGTTTTAGATATAGCAGAGTCAACTGATGAGAGTCGAATAGTAAAAGGTGTGTGTGTATACACCATAGTTAGATAGTTAGTTAGTGTAGCCCTAAGATTATGTTTGGGGTAAGAGGGAAACGTATGAATAATAAAACCATGTTAAACATCATTGTTCTTATTGTTATTATTCCGTTGCATATTGTTAATCTTTGATGTTTATAATCCTAGATGAGATCTAACCCATCTCGAGCTTAAACGATCTTAGAGTCTATCAGATTATTTACACTTTACAATCAAGAGCTTTTAGACTAGTAATAATAGTATTAAATCTAGCAAATGCGCTATCTATAGATTCGTCTTTAGAAATGACGAATTGTTCATATTGTTGTACCAAACGGTTCATCTTGTTATCTTTGACTTGGCTATTACCTTGATGGGTGATTAACAAATTTTTCTAAATTTCTTTTGCCGTATTACACATGAAAATTCATTCATATTATTTTCTTGGCAAAGCATTGTAAATAACCATTTTAGCTTCATTTTTTTCATAAGTCTCTTTTTAAGTTCATTGTGGGTCCCAATGAATAGATCTTCTTATCTTGTTAAAGCTTAGTTAACTTGGATAAACCCAAACTAACTATGTGAGAAACTATGATTATGAATACTACAGGTTATGCGGAATCTAACTTGTAATACTAAGAAGAACAATGTAAACAAAACTTTGAATATATATTGATTGCAAATATTCTGCCTAGGTTACAGAATAGTTATCTATGAAAACTTATATTTATTTTCTAACTATGCCATAGGGTTCCTTTTATACACAAAGGAAAACCCTAGTGGGCTTACAAAACGCGTCAAGTGATCATGCATATCTATTCCTAATATAACTCATGCATATCACTTTAGCAGTACTAACCATATAACTAACAGTACTAACTATTATACTAACAGTACTAACTATACTGGCAGTACTAACAATGTACTGGCAGTACTAACTAACTATAACTAGCAGTACTAACTACTTAGTCTATTTCTTTAGTCATTAGCAGCAGTCCAATGCATAGATCTTCTTAGCTTGTTAAAGCTTAGTTAACTTGGATAAATCCAAACTAACTATGTGAGAAACTATGATTATGAATACTATAAGTTATGCGAAATCTAACTTGTAATAATAAGAAGAACAATGTAAACAAAACTTTAAATATATATTGATTGCAAATATTTTGGCTAGGTTACAGAATAACTAACAATGAAAACTTATATTTATTTTCTAACTATGTCGTAGGGTTCCTTTTATACACTAAGGAAAACCCTAGTGGGCGTACAAAACGCGTCAAGTGATCATGCATATCTATTCCTAATATAACTCATGCATATCACTTTAGCAGTACTAATTATTATACCTACAATACTAACTATTATACTAACAATACTAACTATACTGGCAGTACTAACAATGTACTGGCAGCACTAACTAACTATAACTAGTAGTACTAACTACTTAGTCTATTTCTTCAGTCATTAACCGCAGTATCAATCTTAAACAAGCAGTAGTAAAGTAGTATTGGCAGTAGTAACTCAAAATTCCTAACAATCCTCCCCTAAACTTGATATTTACTTGTTAATCATCAAGTTTCTTTAGTTTAAGCATCTTGGTCATTAGAATGATGTATCTAAACATTTTACTACTCTTAAAGCATTGATTTGATGAACTTGATAAGCTCAAATGCCATAGTACTTTCTTCTTCAGCTTCTAATTACAAGTTCAGCATCTTCGCCAATAATTCCTTGATCAGCGAGTACTTTTTCTCTACTAGCATATTAATCTCCATAGGTGTACCATCCATAAACAGAGTGTGAACTCCATAATTTTCATGCAATTTCTACAATTTTCATGCAATTTTCATTTCAGCAATTGCATAACATTGGCTTTGTCTTGTCATTGCTCTGTCTTGTCATTTCTCCTCCCTTGTTTGGATGCATCCTGTTTATTCAAATCATCATCTAAAGACTTAACCTGTCTATATTTCCTCCTTCTTGGTTGTGAGGTGCTTGACTTCCTTTGTCTTTCTAAGTCAAGCACATGTTTTGACAATTTTGTACACATAGTCATCAATTCTTGTAGTTTCAGTCTACCCTCATCACTTTTAGGTGTGTAACCTCCTAGGAGAGGTAAGTCATGGGGTGTGATTAGTACATTAGCTGTCAATTCAAAATTTTGTTCCATCCTGCCCTCCTCACTTCCAGATGTGTGACCTTATGAGAGAGGTGGTTCATTGTGCTTTTCAAGCACTCTCTCAGACCTAGTTTGAGCAGGAGCACCCCTCATGGTATCTTGGCGCCTGGGACTGCCACCTGTATCCATTTCCTAAAGAATGTCAACATTAGGCATTGCCGTGGTCTGGGTCCTAATTATGTTATCATTGTCCTGTGCTGCATCTAAGCTAGTAGCAGTAGTGATAGCCCTTTCCACACTGTCACCCCCTTCTTATGGACAACCTCATCTGCTTTAAGGTCTTGAGGGACACTATTCTGAGGTAACTTAGTGTCCTTTTTTGGTTCTCTTACGTGTTTGAGTCTTTCTTTTTCTTTGATATGTAGTTGGAGATGGGAGTAGTTGCTCAATGTGAGCTTCAATTTGAGGTTTATGAAAAATTTGGTTATGAGGTAAAGGGTGTGGGTTGGGGTTCAGGGGGTGTTGTTGAACCTTCACCCTCAGGTGCTTGGTTATGCACCAACAATATTAACGGTAACAAGCAGTACTAATTTTAGTCTGGCAGTATTAATATTAGTCTAACAATATTAACTTGTTCTCCAATAACTATGCAATAACATGCCTCTATTAATCACAAGCACACTAGAAATAACTAGATAGATATGTGAGAATTCATGAGGATCCATATCTATGCATAGCCCATGAATAAAAATTAAGAACGGTTAACCAAAAAAACATACTACTTTTGACCCATTTCATCCCAAATTTAATCTCAAGTCATCCCAAAAGCTTTAGTTAGAAGTATAGTTTTTGGCAAACTATTAGCCATCAACATATTTGAGAATTCTTTACCAGTTGCCGTTTGCCCTAGAATAGCCAATTCTTTCTTGTCTGTTAGACATGGTGAATTGATGATCATTTGTTGTGTGGTGTATAACTAACACTGAAAAGACATCCATGATATGAGCAATATCCTCCCCTCAAACTTTTATCAGCAACACCAATACATATGTACACAGCAGTACTAACTGAGCCTTAGCAGTACTAACATTTGTACCAGCAGGTGAAAGTTATACCCAGCAGTATCAACTAAGCCCAACAGTATTAAGAGACTTGCCATCATATATATGCTTCTATACCAACTCAACCAACATATGTACACAAAGAGCCTCCCTTTAATCCATGCACTAAGGATTAAGCATACCAATGCTTGCAATCAAAAACTGAAACCCAGTCACATCAAAGGCTTTAGTAAGAAGATCTGCAACATTGTAGTTCGTGACAATCCGTCAATTTTAGGTCATTATTTTATTCTCGTGTATTAATCATAATTTTCATTTTTATGTTGAGATATGAACTCACGACTAACCGGGAAGAAATTAGGGCTTACACTGGTAATTTAAGTAACGTTTATGAAGAGCCGACGAATCCTACGTTAAGCATCGACATTTATATTATCAAAATGCCATAGAAATATTTTTATTACATTCATTTTTATTTTTCGTGTCTCGTACTATTTTTACGTTTTACGAAAAACAACTACAAATCGTACCTTTTTAAATATCGGATATTTGAAAATACCCGTAATTACAAAATGTGAGACAAGTTTTAACAAAACTCATCCCACATATACATAGTGGGGAGGACGGCAAGCTAAAAGGACAAATGTCCTCTTGGTGGTCAAGATATTGCAACTTACACACACTTGGCAAGATAACTTGAAACCCTTATAAGCCATTTTTACTAGCAAAAACACATACATACAAATTGATATCAAAAATCTCACACACACTTTCTTTCCCTCTCCTTGTACCGTGAACCACCACCACCATAGCACCATTATCATACAATTTTGAAGACCAAACAATGAGCACACTAGTGGATATGACTACCTAGTGTGTTTCCTATATTTTTGAAGCAACAAAAGAAGTTTTTCAAGAAGGTTTTTATATCATTTGGGGCTGAAGTTATAAGAAGGTTTATACAAGATATTTGAGTAAGGAAAATGGTGAACAAAAGTATTTTGGGTGGAGTTTAAGCTTGGGATTGAAGCCTTCATCAAGCTTGTTCTTATTTTGATCATTTTGATCTTGTCTACATTTTCTTGTGGTAAAACCTTCATAAGTTTTGTTATCATTTTATTTCTATTTCATTATATGTATATACATGTATTGTACTTTGATGATCAAGTAATAAAAAGTAGCATGCATGTGTAGATCTAGGTAAGAAATGACTAAATCAACTATTAAAACTTGCTAGAAATCATTGAAAATTTAGGGCTGTTGTTAACAGTAAGTTCTGGATTTTTACATAAGTATTAGACTTAATTTGATTTACCTAGGTTGTAGAGAATTGAGTGATGAACATGTGGCTAATTGAATACTCAATGGAAAGTGAAAATTGATCAAGTTATGACCATTTTACCAAAAGACATCAAATCTGACCTTGCTAGACAGAACGTATTAAAAGTCATGATTGCGTACTGAGTTGGTTAAAAACCTAAAACTATGAGACCTAGATAAAATCATGTAGGTTCTGTACCAATTGGATGATCAACCAATTCATTATGGTTTGAAAATAGCATCAAAAATAGTGAAAGTGAATTTTCAGCCAAAAATGCCAACTTGGCCTTTGTATAATGAAGTGACCTTAATTATATATTACTTAAAATAAGTATAAAAATGACTTATAAATTATAATTATTTAAAAATGAAACTAGGAATATAAATTTTATAAGTATATTATTTATGGTTTGAAAGATACAACTATTTTCGTAAGCATAAACATATAAAATTTTTACGTCTATATCAATACTAAAATTTGTAAAGCGTTTTTGCGACTAAAACCCGAGA